>JAFVLL020013211.1:0-20425 GCA_021397915.2 Tor tambroides | reverse complement strand
TGTAAATACCCTCAAATTAAAGCTGACAGTCTGCAGTTAAAGCACATCTTGTTCGTTTCATTTGAAATCCATTGTGGTGGTGTATAGAGCCAAAAGATGCACACAAATTGCAATTTTAAAATAGAATTGGTGAATCAGCAAAAGCTAGGGATTAATATGTACAATCAGACTTTAATGCAATTAACTTTCATGCTGTATATCAGAGTGCTGCCTTTTATACTTTTGACTGAATTGCCTAGCAACTTCTATGATGGCTGTTGTTGTTGTTTATTAAATATTATTATTCAATAAATATATATTTTTTCATATAAATAACGGTAGTATTTAATAAAATTAAGTATTGGGAAACACTGTTTGTGTTCATGGTCATTTTAGTTACATTGTTCCACCATTAGATGGCGACAAGAGACTGTTTTTTTGAGTCAGTCAGAAGTAAAGATATTTATATTGAAAGAGACTGGCCCTTAACAGATAAAAGGATAGTACTACAAAGATATTGCTTTCCTCAGTGGACATTCAAACTACTGTTTTATTGTGAATGTAAGATTGAGCTGAAGAATAAATGCTGTATCAGATGCAGGTAATCACTGGCTCAGTCAATCTCTCTCTCATAATACTCTACTACACATAAGACACTGCTTTTAATAAGGTGTAAATATATACAATAATCTTTCAATGAAGCAACTCAACGATCCTTTATTACTAGTTCTAAAGTAATGTTTTGGAATTAGTAACAGAGGCTTGGGCTCAGCTGTTTAAACTGTCAACTTTAGATTTGAATCTGTGGCAAAAGGAGGTAGTTCTGCACAAAAGAGGGTTTTTGAAAAAACTCTGTTGTTGTTTCTTAAGTACTTACACACTTGTGTTGTCGAACTCTTGTATAAACGCAATATCACCCTTGTATCCGTGCAATATGGCTGTTATACATCATTACCTCTAGCACCTGACCTGCGGCCTTGTGCCTATGGCCGAATCACAGCTGTGCTGATATACAGCCATATTGCACAAATACAAGTGTGATATTGCTCATATATCAAATTGGTTTATTTACTATAATATTGATATGAACTAATTAGAGGTTGATCAATATGGGATTTTTCTGATACAGTGACTTTTACTTTCTGACCCCTGGACCAGCTGAATGTCAGTCAATAAATCAAAGAGAAACCACTTCATGATGTTCATTCATCATGAGTTATAAGCATAAAGTGTAAGTTAATCTGCTACTTCAAGGTTTGATTCAGCAATGCACAAATGTTTGTTGTGAACCAATATTGCACTTGCTTAGAAACAAATTACTTTGAATTACTAAGAGGCTCGAGAGCCCAACTAAAGCAAACACTGACCACAATTATGGTGGCAACGTGTTTTTTTTTTTTTTGTTTGTTTTTTACAGTTGATTTCATCCAAGGCTGTGGCTGAAGTCATTTGTAGTTCTTGTGTTTCTCTTTTCTTCAATGATGCTGCTTGTTAACAGCAGGTGTTCATCACTAATGCAGAGTCATCATTTAATTAGTCACTTAATTATCTCATTAACTTTAACTATTTGAGGACTTGGGATTTGACTCGAGACTTGCTTGTGACTTGAAAGGAATGACTTGGTTCCATCTTTGGTGAAATCAGTTGGCTGAGTTCATGGGTGGGATAAACATATGGCAGGACTTTTACTTTCTGACCCCTGGACTTTCCACCTCTGCAACTTACTTAAACCAATCCTCATCTTTAGTAGTGACATTCATGGCTTGTAGAGACAGCAATTCCTTGGTCATATCTCAGTGCAGTCGCAAACTCAGCAGTAATTCAGTGCACACAAATGGCTAGTTGGGCGGTATTTGTTATGTCTGTTGTTTCATCACAGGCCAGAGAGAAGGAAAAAAAAAAAAAAATTTGTGGTGTCCTTCAGTGTTTTTTCAATGTCTTGTGCCATATCAGTAATTTGTTCTGCAACGGTTCTTCAAGATAAACTGGCACTTTGGAATAGTTTTACTCTGTCTGGTGGTAGCAGCTCCACAGTGCCACTCTTTCATGAACTCTCCTTTCTGAATGAGGTTTCAGCTTCTTAGCTATTAGCTCACTCACCACAAAACTTCAATGAATAACATTTACTGTAAGTGGTGTTGTTGGACCTCTTCTAACCTTATGTTCAATGTAACTTACCTTAAGTTCGCTCTGTAGAATTGGTATTCCTAATGTCCTCTTTTGCCCAGAAGGGAAAGTCCAGTCAAGTGCCAATAGTCACTTTGATGGCCCACAGTCAAAGGGGTAATTTGTACTGAGTAATCCTGCAGTGAAGTTTGTGTAATTGTACTAAATATTAGATATTACTAGTCTCTCTGTAGACTGCACTACATGTTATGAACACTAGATCGTACTGTTGGTCCATTCATGGAATGGCCTAAGCACATAAATGACTCCAATCTATCCTATATTTATTTATTCAGGTTTCTTCTATATCTGGTTAGAAAGGTTGAATACTGATAATCATTTAGGAAGTTTGCCAGGTGTTGGGCATCTCTACCCTGGGACACTGGCCTGCCGTGGGCACACATCTGGTCATTGGAAAGCAATACAGTTCTGGCATCTCAACATAAGGTCCAACTATATGAATAACAATGTCAGTGACTTTGGGATTGAACTCTGTTTACTGTAAGCGGTGTTGTTGGACAACTTCTAACCTTAGGTTCAATGTAAGACAGAGTACTATATAGTGGACAGACAAGAGGATAAAAATTGATGGTCGTGTAGCTTGATAAGGGTAAAATCAAAGCTTTAATATGTAAATAAACTGAGAACAGTCAAATAAATTCTAATGAATATCTATGCAAATTGTAAGAGATATATTCAAAAACACCACTCAGAATTATTTTTCCTTTCACAGATCCTGTGATGAAGAAATTTTTAAATACCACAGTGTCTGAATTGCATGAACTCAAAACGTGACCAACAAGAGAGATCACTATATAAAGTGACACTAAAACTTTGTTTTGACTATCCATAAATATAATTTTGGATAGTCACAATTGTAATTCCAGATATCTATATTGCAATTATGACTCGTCGTAATTGGAATTAAGATATCTACAATGTGATTATGACTAGTCATAATACACATTCCAGATATCTACAATGCTATTACTAGTCATAATCTTCCATTGAAAAATATTTGCAGATAACTTCAAATGAGTTTTGACTAGTCATAATTCCAATTCAAGATATCTTTAAATACGATTTGCCTAGTCGAAATTCTAATTAGAGATCTCAAATTACAATTTGACTAGTGATAATTATGGCAAGTCGTTTTAACATTTAAAACTTTGTTTTGACTATCCATAAATATAATTTTGGATAGTCACAATTGTAATTCCAGATATCTACATTGCAATTATGACTCGTCGTAATTGGAATTAAGATATCTACAATGTGATTGACTAGTCATAATATGCATTGAAGATATCTACAATGTCATTTTGACTAGTCATAATACACATTCCAGATATCTACAATGCTATTATGTATGGCAAGCCGTTTTAACATTCAATTAATTCAATTTCGACTAGTCACAATCATAGCTTAAGATATCTGAATTGCAATTGCTCCTAGTCGAATTGCTGTTGTGTGACGTGCGAATAAATTTACTCAGCTCCTCCTCCCACACCAGAGCTTTCGTCGACATACAATTTATCTTCTGTGATTGGGAAACCATGGCGGTTGCGGTTCTCGACAAAATCGCAAGAAAGTGTCAAGAAATTGAAAGAGCTGGACATCAGGGAATTTGTGGTGAGAGAGAACTTTGTGCGATTGATAATCGCTCAAGAAATGCACAGCGAATTGCACATTTCCTATCCCCTGAGACATTTCAACAACTTAACACAAGTCTCGATGATATTCGAACCATGGTGTCCACACATTTACAGAGTGAGGGAACTGGAGCTTTCTCCATCTCTCGAAGTAGATCAGGTGAGTTTCAAGCTTTTAAAAATCTTTATTTGCAGTAACCTCATACACGAGGCATCTACAAAAGTTCCTGTTTTCGTTTATTCTTCTTTGGTTATTATGCTTCATTTTTAGCTTTATGATCACCATGAATGATATAGATCCTGAATGAAAAATGACATAAAAATGTACATATGCTCCAGACTGAAGCATTACAAGTAACCATTAGGCTTACAACAATATATCTCCGATGTACATGCTGTGTATTCACTTGGCATAACTAAATGGAAAATGAATGCAGTGCGGGTATATTTATAAGACTAAACTATATCAACTATTGGTAAAATAATGACTGTAAAACAAGTTGTTGGCCTACATAGTTATTAAAGAGAGAGTTCACATAAAATGAAAGCTTACTGACCAATTACTCACCTTCAAGGAGTTTTTTTCTTCTGTTGAACTTAAAAAAAAAAAAAAAGTGATGTATAAGAATGTAATGTAATGATGTAATAATGTAATGATTCATAAAGAATGTCAATGCTGGTAGCCATTGACTTCCATCGTAGGAAAAAAATACTGTGGAAGTTAATGGTTACCAGCTTCTTCAAAATATCTTTTTTTTTTGTTCAACTGAAGAAAGAAACTCATAAATGACAGAATTTTCAATTTTGGGTCAACTATTGCTTTAACATTTAGGAAGGAATAAAGAGTGAAGAAACTATCTGAATGGAGAAAACTGCTGAAAAAAATGCCATACACAATTTTATCAATCCATAAAAACTTAATTTGCATGTTTACATTCCACATTTTGTATCACACTCCAGTATAGCCTATTTTATTTACATTTAAAAATAACAGAAACAGTGACTCCAACATTTTTTTTCAAATATTCTTTCAAGTTCAGTGATGAGAAATGTTTTTTCTTTCATCTTTTTATTTAGAACAATCCCCCCCCCCCCCAAAAACAAAAAACCCCCGTAAAAACGTAATTGAAATTTGAAATTGAAATAACAAACAAACTGCTTGTGATAGAACCACCCAGTTATGAGTTCTGGTATCTTATGTTCTCTAATGTTGTTGTAACAAGGGGCAACATAAGTATTCTGTGTATTACACTTGATAGATTTTACAATATGCCTAGGTTCGACTCTGGGAGGATTTAATAATGACTCGTTGGGCCACTTATAGTAAATGAATTAACAGCCGGCACTTTTTAATACAAACACATGAAAACAATATTTTGAACAATTTTCACAGTTTGAAGGAATACTCAATTTTTCTGGTTCCCACTCAACATCCGTAAATGAAGTGAAAAGATGGTTTAGGATTGAGTCCAATGTTTATGAAGTCCAGGAATAAAAAAAGAAAAAGAAAAAAAAAGAAGAAAAGAAAGTGTCTCTAATCCTTCAGCTCCTTTGTATGTATGTGAAATCCTCGAATGTCAACGTGTGTAAAGGCCTTTTTATGTTACTTACTACCCGGGTAGTGTGTATATGTGTAGGAGATCTCAGCTTAGCTGTAAACTTCAGCGGATCCGTGCAGAATCACGATTTGAATCGCAGATCAGGGCTCTGGCTCGCCATTCAAACAATCACTCGAGCAGAATCAGCGTTAAAAAAAAACAATCTGCACAAAACAATGCAGTCACATTAAACATCTCTGAATTTCATCAACTTCAACAACGATATTTTCTATCAGTTGCACAAAAATGTCCGTAAGTACATGTTAATCATGCTCGTGACAACATGTCAACGTAGCTTATAATTACTTAGAAATGCTACATCTCTCTGTATAACGTATTTTTTTTTCACTCATTGACATTTACATACTTGTGAATGATGCAATCATTCAACCGAAACGGATTAGCAAGCATCATACACCAATTAATTAACTCCGTACGAGTACAAACCCTCTTTAAACATACAAAAATACATTCTTAATATCATATATAACTCTGATTGGTTTTTTATAACACATACATGCAGCTGTGTCTCATTTAGAAGACTGCGTCCTCCGGAGGTCGTAGGTCGCATCCTCTGTAGGATGCGTAAAGTATACGAAGTGTCCTCAACCTAGAATTAAACGAGACGGCCTTCGTAGGACGGGCGGAAAAGGAAACCGGAAGTATCGCATTGATTTGCTAACACATTTAGAGCATCGTTGTGCTCTCACACTACTTAAATGAAGGAAAATTATTTCTAAATTTTGTTAAGTAATTTAAAAAAAAAATATTTTACTTGTTTTATTTTGCTCAATGTTTGAGGAGCTGCAGCGTACATACAACAGACATCTGTTAGAGAAAAAAAGGAGGAGGATATTAAGAACAAAGTTTATCCGTTTTTACTGGAGGCACTTAAAGTTAAGTTGAAAAGACCACATCTGCGCTTGTGTGTACATCTGCCGGCGCCGGCATTTTTCAAATTTACGACAGTTGTTTATGGCGACGCAAAGAATTGTGGGTTATCTGTAGCAGCGAAGGATACACCTGATGCATCCTCCGAATTCTTGTGAAAGAAGGACGCATTCGAAGGTCGCATTCGGAGTGTCCTACTTGCTTTTCTGAAATGAGACAGCCTCAATGACGTATGCACCCTTCGAATGAGACCTCCGGAGGACGCATCCTTCTAAATGAGACACAGCATTTAAAGAAAGATGAAAGTCTAGTAATTCAAAGTAATGCGTAAACAAGCAAAACTCACCAGAGTTCTCACAAAAGAAAAAGTCGTAATCAAAAGACTGGTTTCGACAGGATGAAGTTGAACTTGTGCTATAATTAACACTCTTAAAGAAAGAAGTCACACATTAAAATGGAGAAACATAACAAAATTGCTTAATTTTCTAAGACCGCATGCGAACCTCGTGCGTTTCCAGCAGGCTTCTTCGTCTGAACTAGACGCAATTGATTCAACATGTATACCACAGCGTTAACCGCCCTCTAGTGGCAAATCATAGAATTGCACCAAGAGATTCTTAGTGACATACAACTAAAGGGAGTGGAGAATGAATTTAGGATATGATTGAACCAATTAAATGTGCAATTTAAGGGGGTTACATCGTCATTATTTTTCTAATGTTATTGTTGGTTGCCATTAGGAGCTGAATGTCAGCACAACTAATAAATTTTATTTTCAATTGCAGGCACGCGAGGTAGACCAGCCATTCAAATAACACGTGATCAAATTGAATTTTTAATGAAACAAGGTCACACAGTCAAGCGAATGGCAAGAATTTTGGGTTGCTCCTCCTCATTCCTGTACAAGAGGTCCAAGTTGCTTGGTTTGTCAGTCAGGAGCAGAATGGCAGGAGTGGATGATGAAGAACTTGAAAATGTAGTAAGACGACTTCAGTGCCAGTATCCAAATTCTGGGAATGAGGTAAGCCTTGTTGGTCTCACTTTAAAGTCTGTTCTTAAAGTTCATCAAGTAATTAATATAATTTTTTTTGGTATTCAATACACCCATTTTAGATGATGCGAGCCTTGCTGGTAGCAGAAGGATTGAGGGTTTCACGGCGTAGGGTTCGTGAGATGTTGGTTCGTGTCAACCCAGCAGCTGCTGCAAGGAGGTGGAGTAGCACAGTGGCTCGAAGAGTGTATCACGTGGCCTCTCCCAACAGTCTGTGGCACATTGATGGCAACATGTGCCTCATAAGGTTAGTTAAATTACAGGTAGTTGAGATTCTGTCAATACAGCATAGTGTGACAGTGCAGACCTCCATTAGCCAATTCTTGCAGGTTAATGGAAACTACAGCCAAATGTGTATGCACATTTGAATACCCCAACCATATATCCGGATTGAATGTTTGATTTCAGTTAAAAGTTGGTTCTCCTTTCACTGTTGTGGCCATTCCAAAGCTGTTGTAACTGAATATCAGTGTATGCAGTAAGATTTGGCCTGTCTGGAATTACAAGAGTAGGTGAAGTCAGTAATGTTTGGCCATATAGTCACTCAGCACAACAAAATTGACTTCTTACATTATTCAGTATTGTGGTAAATGTTCATTTTAAATATGAGGACTTTAAATATGTAGGTTTGATTTTGTTTTATCAGGTTTAGTTTACATAATCATGTAGTACAATCTAAAGTAATGGATAAAAAATGATAAATGAATGGTGTAGTCATGAACTAAGAAGTGGCTACCTAAGCTGACATTATGTATATTGTATTGCATGATACTACAGTATATAAATCACCATTATGGTCCTGCCCGAAACTGTTTAAGTTAAAGCATTAGGGCATTGTAGATCTAAGAGTAAGACTTTTTGTAAAGCTGCTTCAAAATAGTGTGTACTGTGATAACTAATTGACAATTTGACAATATTAATTATAAATACATTACAAATTGTAATAATTAAAATTATACTAGGTTGTCTGTAGTTTATGTAATACTCCTATAGTACTTATATGATTCCAGTTATATATACTTCCTGATTTCTTGATTAAAACCTGCTTTTATTCACCATTTATGTTCTATTAGAAATTGGACAAGCTGTACTTTATTATTTGTGAGCCCAGTTGTAAAAGTTAACCTGTTTCCAAAAAAAATATTTTGTGTCTTTTGGGACATCTAGCATAACAGCAAACCTGATAAAGTGGAACCTGTTGGTTTTGTTAGTGTCTTCACAATGTAAATACTTTTTATAACAATTTACTTACATTGGCATTGTATTCCCTTTTAGGGGGGCATTGTTCTAAATAAAAAGATGAAAGAAAAAACATTTCTCATCACTGAATCATTGAACGGTGCCATTGATGGATATTCACGACTGATTACGTACCTAAATTGCGACACCGACAACTGTGCCAGCACCGTACTTTCTCAGTTTATACAGGCAACAATTCTTTATGGCCTACCCTCTAGGGTAAGGTCAGATCATGGAGGTGAGAACTTACAAGTGGCCTTCTTCATGAACCTTGTACTAGGACTTCAGTGCCGGAGCCACATCACCGGTGAATCGGTTCACAACCAAAGAATTGAGCGTTTGTGGAAGGACGTATTTTTACACGTATTGCAACCAATCTATAGCACGTTCTACAGTCTTGAGGATTCTGAACTTCTGGATCCTGGAAATGACATTCACAAACTTTCCCTCCGCGTAGTTTTTCTTCCACATATACAAAGTAGACTTCAGCACTTCAAAGAGGCATGGAATCAACATGCTTTGCTTACAGAAAACAATAAAACACCAACACAAATATGGACAGAGGGAATGCTCTCAAGGATGGGAACTGACAGCACAGCCATCAACAGTGTGTTTGGAGACAATCCCTATAGGCCTGAAAATTTACATGAACTCCTGGCTCAGCATGGCATCGAGTCTTTGCCCACAGCTGAAAATGAAGAGATCCCAGCTGTAACTGTAGAGCAGCCTCAAGTATGCTTTACTCAGCAGCAAATGGAAACTGTTTCCCATGCTCTTGACGATATTACAGATTTAAAGATGAAGTTTCAGGTGCGTTGTGCAGAAATTGCTAATGTTTGGGCAAATTAGTGTTACAGACTCTTTCTTTGGAACATTTTAATGTGATTTTACCTGTAACATGGCAACAGTCTGTTGAACATTAAGCTGATGCTTTCAGTAGTCGCATACATTGAACAAAGTTGATGTTTTCAGTAGTAATATACATTGAACAAAGTTCAAATGAAAAACAAGTGGACAAAACTGAAGACCTGAACAAACAAAAAATTTGAGTAATGCAGCAGTTTTTCCTCAAACACATATGTATAATGAAAGATGAGTTTTCTTTTGGAACGGATGCACATCTCAAACAAGTAGCTATTTTACGTAACAGTGCTTCTTAAAGGGAATAACAAAGTCTACTGTGCTGTAAGTGTATCTACAGTTATGTACTTTATATGAAAAGCTAACATTAAAAGAGTTTAAAGAAAAATGAGATTTCCATTACATCTGTGTAAATCATGACTAATTGCTCTTATTTTGTCTTAACTGTTTGAGTAATGTAACAGTAAACACACATAATAATGAAAAACAATGAGTTTTCTTTTGGAACGAATGCACACCTCAAACATGTATTTGATTTGACGGTGCTTCTTAAAGGGAACAATGAGGTCTACTCTGCTGTAACTGAACCTAAAGTTATTTTATGTACTTTATATGAAAAGCTAACATTAAAACATTTTAAGAAACACAAGATATCCATTATGTCCTTGTAGATCATGAACAATTTCTCTTTTTTTTTTCTTAACTGTTCTAGTCTAGATTAAAACTAGTTCATGCAACACCAAAACCTGGGCTCTGCACAATTCCTTCAGTCATGTGTTTCTTGAACATTTCATACTCAGTGTGTATTGGCAGGCGAAGTACAATGAGGCAAGTATTGGCCTCTGGAAAAATTTTTCCATCTTGATGGAGGAACTCTAATTGTGGGTGGTGGGGGTAACCCAGCGGTGGCACTGTGGAGGCTCCAGTAGCAAACTCCATGATCATCTCCAGAGTGACTGCATTCCCCTTCTGCAAAACATATGTAGAGAAAATATTCTAATTTCATAAATAATGTGTGGTAAGTGCAATTAGTTCACATTTGTTATCTAAATAGAGCTAGATAGCCTGTCTATAGTTATGATAAGTAACTGCAAGATCCTAGAAAAATTGAAGGTGTTTGTTCTGCACAATGGTTAAAATCATCACAAATAAGAATATTTCAAGATGTACGCTTGTTTTCTCTAAATCTTTCATTGATTTTTAAGATTTTAGATTTTTTCAGTCTTCCCTTTTCAGAGGACCACCAACAAATAAAACAAAACAAAACAAAACAAAAAACTATCATTATCAGAGGCTTAAAAGGTACACTATATAACTTAAGGGGTAAGCAAAACAAGTATTAACTGGTTAACTTCCAATTTCAGTTCTTAAGCATATCCTTACCTTGATTAGTTGCTCCCTCAAAGTATGATCTCCAACCTCATCCACTGAGGCAGGGGATGTTGGCATACCACAGATCTGCTGAAAAAGCCTTTCAGAGAAGAAATGTGGGCCAACTCCTCCATGGACAACACACACAGCAATCATCTTCCCAATTAGTGTGTATAATCTCGTCTGCAAAGCTAAAGTAAAACAAAGAAGAAACCTTCATATCAGAAATTCCTCTTGAACAATTGAATTCATGTTTTCAAAAGTTTAAAAAATTCCCCCAATCATCACATGCTTAGTGTTTAGTATTTGGATTCAAGTGATCTGATCATAAGCAGACAGGTTAAAAAAAATAAATAAATAAAATATATAATAAAAAAAACTGTCATCCATTTATTTCTAATGTAACACAATGATGCACACAGTCCTGAAATCATAGACCTTTACAAACCCGAACGAGTGATTAAGAGAGAGAAATTTATGCAGGGCTCTACGCTTAATTTTATTTTTAGGAGCACTTGTGGAGTACAGAAAAAAAAAATTCAGGAGCACCTTCTGATCAATAATCAGTTAATCATTTAAGAGGTAATAATTTAACTACCTAAAGAGATTTACAAGGGGCATTTTTGTAACTTTTTAATGTATCTTCATTGAAAGTATGTCAAATTCAAAAGTATATATTTATAAGCTTTTTTTCTAAATTTATAATGAAAAAAAAGAATAAGTTATTTTACTGATCAAAAATAAGTATTAACAAAATTAATTTGCAGTACAGAGGTGGCATAGAAGAACACAAAAGTGGCATGTAGGTATATTTACAATATTTACAGACATTTAATGAGGCTCAGAGGTGGCATGAGAGCAATTAAATTCATAAATTCATGTTTAGAATAGTGTTTTAAATATAAAACTGACTGTCTTTATGAACGAACGGGTAATTGAATCATTGACTCACTAGATTCATTTAAAAAGTTTTTTCCTACATGGCTGTAAATGAAATGGGTAACAGTTACCAATATTTTTCAAAATATCTTTTGTCTTCAACAGTAGAAACTCAGATTAGAAAAACAGATTTTGAACAACCTGAGGGTGTTCCAGCATCTGCTAAATGAATGAGTAAATGGTGAGTAATTTTTTTTTTTTTAAGAGAACTTTCCCTTAAAGTGCACTTGCAAACTCTTACTTCCAGTGCTTTCATGATGCAAAATTAGGAACCTCTTTGATTCGTGTAGCTCACATCAAGCATCTCACAGCCAGTCATAACACACACACACACACACACACAATACTGCCATTATATTTAGCATTACAACATAGCGTGACAAAAGTGTTTTGTTTTGGCAGGCGTACTGACCTTGAGTGTCAAGAGCCAAACTCCGAGCTGTCTCATGGCCCTGGAAAATCTTTGACTGATGGATGGCTCGCATCAACAGCCGCATATATTCTCTTGACGGGCCACCTTCATCCACTGCCCCTTCACGTTTCTGCTCAGCATCAACAAAAACTATATCCAGTTTTGCTTCTGGGTTAAATCTTTGCCGCTTGAATGCTTGCAGACTGCACTGCAGTATGTTTTCTCTGCATATGTTGATTTGGTTCGCTGTTGGGCAGAGGTTTCCATCAACTTTACTTAGCAGTTTTTTTAGAATGGTTTTTAGGTCAACCCTGCAAGAGATAAAGATTGGACAGGTTTCAGTCAAATGCTGAACATTTTTGTATGTTTTCAAATATCCCAGGTGAAAAACAAGTGCACTTCCATAATGTACTTAAAGTGCTCTATTTTCGCACACTAATTTTGTACTTAATATTACTAAAAATGATCCTTCAGTACTTCTTAAGATAAACTTAAGGTCATCTAAGTGTAATCAACTGTGCTATTTTGAGACACCATGAATATGAACTAAAATGCACTTTTAACATACTATCTTTGTATTTAAAAAAATGTATTTAGTTACCACTTGTAGTACACTTGAGTGTACTAATGTATGAAAGATGGGTTCAAGTGTGCTACAAGTGGTAACTAAATACATTTTTTTAAATACAGAGATAGTATGTTAAAAGCGCATTTTAGTTCATATTCATGGTGTCTCAAAATAGCACAGTTGAGTACACTTAGATGACCTTAAGTTTATCTTAAGAAGTACTAAAAGGTCATTTTTAGTATATTAAGTACAAAATTAGTGCACGAAAATAGAGCAATTTAAGTACATTATGGAAGTGCACTTGTTTTTCACCTGGGATTGCTAGTTGCATAAAGATCCGTTCAGACATGCAGAGACTTCCAAGGACAAAGCATTTGCTGGTGGCTTTGGAGACATAAGTGATAGCAACCACTGCCTACAGGATGTAGGCATGTACAGCTATGCAACAAATTTGAGAAAAGTTTAACCAACAGGAGTGAAGACTCATTATAGTTCTCATGTAACCCATCTTAAGTGCATACACAAGAATTTGTATTTCTACTGTTCTATGAGTTGTCTGTAAAGCGCAAACATGAATATAATAAAAGGATGTATGGAATGCGCACTGTAGGCAGTCTTACTCTGTGTTCTACTGTACTGCATTCTAACATTTTTTCATTGTAAAAAGTAACTAGACAGACATCTTTAAATGGTGTGCTCATCTCTTATCTCTTTTTACATTTTAAAAACTTTTATTGAAATTTTTAAAGTGTTGATTCCATTGCCTGTGACTTGTTTTTTATGCATTTTGTGTGAATGGCCTCTGTGAGTTCGATTCATACATTAACAGTTCTTGCTAAATATATGATGCAAAGAGCAGTTTAGCACTGCTGTAGTTAATTAAAAGTACACATTAAAATGATTAAGAACAAAAATATTAATTGACAAACTCACATCGTTCATCTGGTTCATTTCAGTACAGAGACTAGCGACAAAGTTGCTGTATGTGTGGATGCAACTGAAGTCCTTTGCATACAAAAAATGCATAAAATATGTTTTAAGAATTACTAGTGACTTATAGGAACATACTCATCTATAGGTGCCACATAGTGAAGAGGGGAATCCTGGTGGGAAAGAGTAGGGGAACAGACCTCTCTTGATCTGTAAGATCAAGGCGAGATAGAGGCGAGAACTGGCTAGATAGAGGACTAAGTGGTGACTGGTCTTCAAGGAAAATGTCTGATTCCTGGTCAGAGGCTAGAGCAACTAGAATCTGGGCAAAGGGAGGAACAACAGAAGGCTGGGCAGAGGGCGGAGCCAGTAGAGGGTAGACAGAGGGTGGAGCCACTAGAGTCTGGGCAGATGGAGGAACAACGGGAGGCTGGGCAGAGGGCGGAGCCTCTAGAGGGTAGGCAGAGGGCGGAGCCTCTAGAGGGTAGGCAGAGGGCAGAGCTACTAGAGTCTGGGCAGATGGAGGAACAACGGGAGGCTGGGCAGAGGGCAGAGCCTCTAGAGGATGGGAAGAGGGTGGAGACAATAGAGGGTGGACAGAGGGTGGAACAACTGGAGACTGGACTGAGGACAGAGCCATTGAAGTCTGAGCAAAGGGCGGAGCTTCTGAAGGCTGGGTAAAGTTTACCGGGTCACAATGTATTTCCTGAAATGAAAAGGACAAAAATACAACAAAGAAAAAAAACAAAACAAAAAAAACCCCCCATGATTTAGGCTAGGTTACAAATATCAATTTCTCAATTTTAAATGATTCTCATTTTGAAAAAAACTGTCCAGCTGTTGACTGTCAGTTAAATCTAGATTAAAGACACATTTCTTTAACCTGGCTTACACATAACACACTACTACACTTCTATTATTCAAATCCGTTAAAGGATTGTTAGGCTGCATTAATTAGATCAACCGGAACCGGGAACACTCCCCATAACACACGATGTACTCGTTACATCGTAAGAAGAATGGCATCTACGCTAATATTTGTCTGTTTCTTTCTTATTCTGTTTCTCAGTCCGTGTCCGGATCAGATGGTGGATCGGCGCCGGGAGATGATGTCTGCGGCCCTGATCGTCGGCGGAGGCCTGACACCTGGATGAGCCTCGGGGACATATCCCCAGTGAAGACCTCGACTAAAAATACAATAAAACTAAAAATACAACAAAATAACTAAAAATATAATAAAATACCTAACTACATAATACTACTATTTAGGGATGCACGATATGAAAAATTTTAACCGATACCGATAACCGATAATTAAGTCCTTCTCATGGCCGATTCAGATACCGATACCGATAACCAATAAGTGCATATTATATATATTATAATTTTCATATAATCTGCAGTTTGTGCACCCAGAAGAATACAAAATCTAAGATGCACTGATGAAACTGATATTTTAGTAGCTCTGGCCTAACTATAATAGCAAACATCAGTGACTTAGCTCTTCCAAATGTTTTTATTTTTGTATAAGGCACCACAATTTATTTGGTTCCACAGTATTTGCTGATTTTTATTTTATTTAAACTGTGATATTTTCCCATTATTTTACATCAGGTGTATGCAGTCCCTGCCTCCAAACTTTCTTCATTGCTAATAAGCTTTCTACGTTTTTATAATTATTTGTTCCTCAGTCTTTTGACGGTTTTACTAAATACAAACTCACCTATTTAAAATTTGTAAGTTGTTGTTATTTTACATTAGGCATATAGCATGGTGTATTTTTATTCGTTTTGTTAATAAAAGTTAGCTACTATATGAGTCTACCTTTAACATATTGTTGGCATTAGTGCAGATTAGCTAATTTAAAAATGAAAGTGAAAGTAAAATGTGCACTGCTTTGACTATTTAAGCAAAGGAAAGTGGGAAAACTCAAGCGAACTAAAAAGTATAGGCTTGCTTCTTGGCGAATTGCTGCAAAATTTAAAGTGAGAAATCGAAATGCGCATGGTGCTTTAAGCTATTTAAAGTGGAGGGAAAGAGGGAAAACTCAAGGAATTCAAAACAAACAACTGCTTGACGCCAAATTGCCGCTAATTTGAAAGTGGCAAAAGCAACTGAAGCTTACAAGCTATTTAAAACCGAAGAAGCAAGGAAAAGAGGGAAAAGCTCAAGGACCCCGGTGATACGAGTATTACGTGTATGCATGTGGTCTTGATGGGAAAATTTCCTCACCGTACAACTATGTACCTCCTCTAAGATCCTTGCACGAACATCGTTGCAAATAACAATGGCATTGTCCCCCTCTGCCGAGAAAAACTTCCAGACCAGTGAAGACATGTTCACAAATGATGACGTAATGGCGTGACTCAAACTGAGAGTCACTGCAGTTTAAAGCTACCCAATCCTTTTTCCCGGAAAGAGGATGAGTCTCAGATAAATCAGGCAGTTGATTGATTTACCCAGCAAAGCGTACTTTATCGGATCTAGTTATCGGATTTCATTTATTTATCGGAGCAATAAAAATGACGTCATTTTCACCCATATCGCTCGATAATTTATCTGTCCGATAAATATCGTGCATCCCTACTACTATTGTTAGAAATTGCAACAATATAAAAATAGAAATATAATACATTAAAATTCTAATTAAAACAATAAGTAAACAATAAATAAACAATAATATCCTGGCCAGAGGAGAACTGGCTTCCCCCATTGAAACCTAGTTTCTCCCCAAGGTTTTTTTCTCCATTTCTGTCACAGAGGGAGTTTTGGTTCCTTGCCACTGTTGCCTCTGGCTTGCTCAGTTAGGGACATGAGCCTATGGTCTCTCGTCAATTTGATTGCACAGATACTATTTAAGCTAAATAGTAGACAATGACGTCTCTGAATTCAATAATGAAATGCCCTTAACTGAAAATTGAGTGTTTAATCTTATTATTATACATTACTGACACTCTATCCTCCAATTTGATACTGTTAAGTGCTTTGACGCAATCTGTATTGTTAAAAGCGCTATATAAATAAAGGTGACTTGACGTGACTTGACTTGACTTGACAAAAAACAGGCAGGCAATAACATGTATAAACAAACCCCAATAATGCTCAATCACCTGTCATTGTGGACTTCATAGGTGACATTTCTGGCGAAACAATTTATATATTTTTGTTATTATTTCAATATGACCCATGTTATCAGTTCTCAATTAAGCATGTGTCTGACAAGTGTGTTTAAGTTCTAATTCTTCAAGCACCCAATGGACCAGTATCAAGGTCTCCCTGACCTGTGATCATTGGTGCCATTACCAACCAGATAACATAGAAGTGATGCACAATTTAAATTCCATCAAAAGACAATAGTTTGCAGAGCAGAAATAACCCTATACCCAAACCTATTAATAATAACATTTAATCAATCCTTTTAATTTCTAACCAGTAAACGATGCTGTCAGGGAAAAAAACTCAAACACTGCATATATGGCCAAATAAAAATCATTATGAAAAAGACCTCTTGTTCAAGTAAAACTGCAATGTTAACTTACCAGATTATCCAAAGCTGACATCCAAAGGACATACAAAGTAGAGGATGGTTTTATGCCGTGATCTGCAATTGACCCAGCAGAAGTGCTCTCCACATCTTTTGAGGATGTAGCTTCCCTGACTTTAAAAACTTCACTGGCCATTTCATCTTGTCCAATAAAATCAAACAGGACCTGAAAAATACAAGAACCAAGATGGCAACTGTCAATTAAAACAAAGAAAATAAGGAACACAGACTAAATAAACCAATGACAAAACCCTTGATTCTCCTTCACACAGAACTTCTTACCTGAATTGGCTCAGACATGATGAATTTCCTCTTGTTTACATATCCATTTGGATATTTGAATTTCAAAACCTCTCCATCTAGGGGTTCCACACAGGTGGCCATTCGCTGACGTCTTTCCTCTATGGCCTAAAAAAAAAACAAACGAACAAAAATTCACACTAGAAAAACACTTTGAATTTAAAAAAAAAAAAAACCAGTGGCAGCACTAACCTTTGTCCGCCTTTCTTCCAAAACATCATAGCAGTGCCTCCTCCTGTCCTGTAAATACCAAAATATTTTTAAGACACATTTTTGTTTTTCCCCAAATTAAAACTTGGCAAGCATAGAAGGAATTTTTTTTTTTAAATGACCTTTTCTTGGTCTGCCAACAAAGAAGCATTATATTCTTCGTCTTGCTGGGAACGTACTGCTCGCCATTCCTAAAGGGAATAAAGTAAACCACAAGTCATAAATCATTACTGGTTACAACCACTGACACAAATTAAATACTTCTCCACAACATCTAAACTAACTTAACTCACATCCAAATTTACAGATTCTGCAGTCTCTGCATCCAATGAGGTTTCATCCAGTGCTGCAGTAGAGTATGATAGTTGGTGTGAGTTCTGGGACATGGCAGGGGATGTTGTCATTACCTGGGAGTAGACAAAAACCCTCAAACTCAGTGTATAACAATAACAAAGAATACATTGGCTCACTGCACTTTAAATTGATTTGTTCTGTCATATAATTATAAGTTATTTGTACTGTCACCTAACATAAACGTGCGCTGTGAAGAAACATCATAGTAAGATTTAATTGAAAGCAAAGAATGTGAACTAAAATTGAACCTTTTAAATTTACATTAAAGTTACATTAAAAGCCAATTCTACTTGTCATATCATAAAGAAATTGCTCTTTCATTTGAATATTGTGCCTTTATTTTGCAAAGTCATACCTGCAAAACTTCAGCTCGTGGGACAATATAGAGCCTGTTTTTGCCAGCTGCTTTTTTTAAATCCCTCATAGAATTTACAAGAACTTTTTTGATCTTGCGTCCTTTGCCTGCTCTTGCCAAACGGAAACCTGTCAAGTTCAAACTCACATCTGGGTAGCACTGGCAGACAAAGTTATTTAATTCAGACAGAGTCCAATTTAGGGGAATTTTTGATCTTTGGGTTCCCGTCCCAGATGTTTCCTGCACTGGTCGACCATCAAAATCAAATGTCCATATTAACAACATAAAACAAACAAAAAAACATAGCCCATCAATTGATCATACACTGTATGCAATAACTGAGGTTATGTAAAATGCAGATCACGATCAAGTTTGGTTAACAACAAAAACATTTTCTGCTTCTTTGTCATCCTTATGTATTAACTATACATTTACCTAAACCCAAGTTCGCAAACCATTCAAGCTCTGTTGTAGATGGTAAAACCTCAATATCTGGGCCAAGAAGGAGGAAAAGTTGGGTCTGCCAGACAGCATTTTCCTGCCTCCCCGGAGTTCCTGGCATACACACAGAAGTACACAGTTAACTAAAATCATGAGCACTGATAGTTATCTAATATCGTAGTCACTGTTAATTATGCTAATACTAACATAGCACACCCCAACTTACTGCGAGGTTGATGCACCTGACGCCGGAAAAGGCGTCTAGTTGAAGATAGTAGGTCATCATTATTGTTATTTGAAAGCTCTCGTCTGGCTCTTGAGATTGTATTGAAAACACTGTCAAATATTGCTGACGGAGGTTCTTACTCTGATGACATGGTAAGCTGTCTTGTTGGCTGAAAGAAAACTGAGAGAAACATTACATGCGTCAGAAAACTTAACAAAATAACAGTATAGGACAAAAAATTTATAAAACTTCCCATCATGTATTTCAGTCTGACAACAGATATTATTCTAGGCAGTCCGTTAAATAAAGTAACAATAAAACTACTAATTATGCAGGATAGTTTTGTTTTGTGTAATAATGCAATACACCAAAAGATGCAGAAACCTGTTCACAGAACAATTAAAGAGACTAAAAATGAAAAGAAGAAGAAGAATTTTTTTTTAAAAAAATCACATAGATTTGTTGGATAGATATGAGCAGAATTTTATAAATCTAAAGAGTTGTTATAGGTTTAATTAATTATTCTTAAACAAAATATAGACTGGATTAAAATAAGTTTTCATACATACCTATGGAAACAATTGCTGATTCCTGGTGTTAACAAATTTACCATAAATGACAGGTATTTGAGCCCTTAACTATTTTTTTTTACTCAGTATTGTTTGGTTAAAGGGATCTTGTTGATTTAAAGAACAGTTGATCTTTAGGAATGCCAGGATCTTTTCTGTGGTTTATCTGCTCACAACAATGCCATAATTTCATAACTAAAGAGAAATAAAACTGATATACATAACCGTGAAAGCAAACAGGGCAATGCAGCCAAACAAGATACGTTAGCGTTTTTAACAAGAGAATTGTACTCATCATAAACATATGAAATATCTCATTTACGTTGCTACTTGCACTTAGAACCTTTAAAGACTTTTCCAATTACTTTTAATGGCCTAATAAAAAGAACGGAAGCCAATAACAACTGTAACGGCAATGTACGTGAAAAAATATGGAAATACGATTAATTCATAACCTACAATTACATTAGAAAACCGTCCCTTCCTGATATATTAATTTGATCTTATAACTACATTATTCTTACAACAGCAATGATGAAAAACTTAAAATTGTCATAATAATAATGAGTTAATCCACCAGCAAAACAAAAAGCCAGCATTCTGACAAATATAGGTAGGACTACTTCTCAGACAACCTGGGAGTTCATTGACATTAACACAAAACTGGCCCGTGATTAGTGTTGTTTTTGGCGGCCTGTTTTAATTTTAGTTTTAGTCTAGTCTTTGTGTGAAGCTGTCATTTTAGTTTTTATTAGTTTTAGTCACGTTC
>JAFVLL020013208.1:0-17147 GCA_021397915.2 Tor tambroides | reverse complement strand
TTAATGCAGTGCTTCTGCAGTGATACATCTGAAATTGGCATTGTTTTCATGTATTTATAAAATGTAAATAAGTCATAAACCCAAAATAGATATAAAATATCATAGTAAAAAAGGTCTGTAAGTTTGGACTGCCTGAAAACTTTCACTCTTTTTTCCCCCAAGGATGGAGAAACGGTGGTATGGCATATTATGATATTGTATGATCATTTAAACAGATGCATTCAATCTTTCAAGATGGTGTAAGCTGTGCTAAATTTGCAAGCTATTATGTCTCTGTTTCAGAGAATTTTTAATCGGTGGTTTTTGTGACTATGAGCACTTTGTCATCCCCTCTTTGTACGTTTCCCTTTCCTTCATTAACTGTCAACATCTTTAAAAAAAAAACAAAAAAAGAAACATTTTTATCCAGCATCTCTTTATCTTTCTTTAGTTGTCACAGGATCTTAACTATCTGTACATAGAGGACTTGGGGCATGATGGCAATGTATTCTTTGGTGACAGATCAGATACTGCCCTCAAAGAGAGGCACCTATTGATGATGCTGTCACGTTTGTGTGTTCAGTTTATGATGGATGGGAGAAGTGGTGTGTTTGTGGACAGATTGTGAAATTAAAATGGATGGGGTTTATATGATGTGAAAGGGCAAGAAGGTCTGAGTCATCATATTACAAAAATAAACATTTTTATGAAATCACAGGTGTGGATCAGTTTCCTCTTTTGCTTTGTAGGTAATCAAAAGCTGTAGTAAGATTACATACGATTGACATTAAGATAGTTTGCCTTATGAAAGGGTTAGTTCACCCAAAAATGAAAATTCTGTCATTAATTATTCTCCCTCATGTCGTTCCAAACCTGTAAGACCTTCGTTCATCTTCAGAAAACAAAATAAGATATTTTTGATGATATCCGAGAGCTCTCTGAACCTCCATAGAGAGCAGTGTAACTGAAATGTTGCCAGACCCAGAAAGGTAGTAAGGACATTGTTAAAATATTCCATGTGACATCAGTGGTTCAGACATCAGATATTGGTCATTTATTATGCAGGATATCCAATTTTTTGGTACAATGGCTAGAACAGTGTGCAATGATACATAATGTGAAATGCTGACAGTCTTGTCATTTTCCTCTGTGATGCCTCAGGGGAATGCTGTGCAGTTAGGTTTTTTTTTCTGTGTATACAGTGCTCTATGCAAGATATGTAATTAAAGCCCAAAACAGTTGTTTTTAGGTCAAAACCCAAACCACACTATGAAACTGTTTTAACAAATCAGCGTTGGGGATTACCGCTACACTTACCACAAAATTACCTGTTCTTAAGAGATCATGCATCATAAGAATGTCCAAGAAGAAGAATACGCAGGGACCAGGTTTACTCGTCAAGTCTTGTGAATGTAATATTATATCCATTTTTTGTGCAATATTAGAAAATTAGAAATACATTTCTTTGAGCATGTTTCTTATGTCCTATTAAAAACAGTTTTGGTTCTCTAATTTAGCTGCCCTAAGGCATAAATAATATTTGGATATGTTTGTTGAAATTTCTTATCTTAATAACTATAATGCTTATAGCTAAACCTGCAAACTTTGATTTAGTAGCCAAGATTTTTGTAAATCTTAGTGTGCTGTAACAATCCAAACTGGTTATTACACTGCAAGAACTGCAATAATTGCTAGTATTAAAAGAATAAATTTGAATTATTGTACATGTGAACAGGCTTTTAGTGGTATTATAATTACAGTGATAAACAGTTCACATTCTCAATAGAGAGAATTCATTAAAATATAAAGAATTTATATTTTATAAACAACTGGCGGAGAATAGAAGAAAAATTAGCTATTTGTAGAGGTTGTTAGAGCTATTATGGTAGCCATTTGTAGTTATTTTACTATTTACAGCAGTTGTTGATAGCATGAAAGGTTTTTCTCTTTTCCTTGAACTTAAAAGTCTTTTCAGTAGACGAAAATGCCTATTGACACTTTTTTCCCCTGCACTGAATTACTTCAAATAATCTCTAATGTGTATGTTTGATTATAAGTGCGTGTATATTGCACGTTGAATAGCAAAGGTACTTTCTTTCCTTTTAGTATAAAAGCTTCATCAAATAGAATGCGAAGAACCAGACAAAAACCCTTTTGGAGGGTTGATTCAGACCTTCTCTTGCTGATGATGGCCAACATCTAAGTGACTCCATGAAACCATTGGATGTTTCTCTCCTTTTTTTTAACTTTTTTTTTTTTTTGTCAGACCAGATCGACACTATAGCACTGATGTCATCACTTGACATTATATAAATAACATCACACAATAAGGATAAATTAGTTATTATAACCTTTATTTAACTATGAAAGAAAACTCACTGAGATTACAATCTCTTTTGCAGGAGTGTCCTGGCCAAGATAGGCAGCCCAAGTTTACAAATACATATAACATACAATACACAATAAAATATGGAATGCTACGCAAAGAAATCTCGCTAAAGATACAGCCATTAGTTAATATTGTTTAAGGCATTACATATCACGATTCCAATTTCCAAATACACATGAAGACTTTAAACATTTATTATTTGTAAGGCCATTTTAGTGTTACATCAGAAATCACAATGGCCCATTATAAATATATATTATGTGGCTCGTCTTATAATTAAAAATAAATGTTCTATTCTTTGCAGCACCTTAATTTTAGTGCCCTCTTATCAGGATGCATTTTCTTACAGTCTTTGAGTTGTGTACATAAATTCTTTAAATATTAAAACAGTGAGCATGTGTATTATAAGTTCTTCAGATTAATGTAGCTATTTGTGCTAGGTTTCATCCAGGAGAAATGATAAGGTTTAAGTTCTGGGTTCTTTAAAGCACCACATAGGCCTACATGGATTTGTAAAGAATCATAGAACCTTTCCTATGACATCAAATGTTCTTAGAATCAGTGGAAATCATAAAAGCTTTAAAACTATGCATATAACTATTCGGAATCTTTAATTTTTAACTGTAACTAATGACTGTTTTCGTAAAGACACATGATGAGTATTCCACAAAACCACAAGATGGCGCCAATAAACGAAAGATGCATTAGTTAAAGCTCATGAAGCGCAACATGGGCAAAGAAGAAAGGGGAAAATATCAAAACCCAGGACAGAGACAACAAAATAGAAGCAGCTGTGCACCAATAATTCAAAAGTTATTCTTCATTTTGAGACATACGATATTGCAAGCATACTCTAACTTTTAGAACTTAGGTAGGCTAATAGTAAAAGGAAAAAGATGGGGCAAGTGTCCAAAAATGCTAAATCTGTCATTATTTACTCACCCTCATGTCCAAACCTGTATGAGTTTCTTTCTTCTGTTGAGCACAAAAGAAGGTATCTTGAGGACTGTTGGTGGCCAAACAGTTGACAGTGGCCACTGACTTCCACAGTATGAAAAAAATACTATGGAAGTCAATGGCTAGTGTCAACTGTTTGGTTACCATTAGTCAAAATATCTTATTTTGGGTTCAGCAGAAAAAAGGAAATTCATAGGCCTACGGGTTTGGAACAACTTGAGACTTATAGTAAAATTGTGCAGTCATATAAATTTTTAGGTGTCCATCTGGATGAAAAATTAAACTGGAAAGAGAATACTAATGACCTAATGAAGAAGGCTCAGTCGAGACTGTTCTTTTTGAGAAAACTTAGATCATTTAACATCAGCACAAAGCTCTTAAATGTTTTTTATCAAGGGATTTTAGCTAGTGTTCTTTTTTATGCTGTACTTTGCTGGGGGGGCAGTATATCTGTTGAGGACAAAAATAGGATAAATAAACTGATCAAGAGAGCTGGTTCAGTTATTGGTCTTAACCCAGATGTATTGGAGGTCACTGTGGAGAAGAGGATAAGGTCAAAATTAAAAATTGTCCTACTTTTTGAAGGCCATCCACTACATAATTTGTTCAAAGGACTCAGAGAAGGTCTGTTCCCGTGAAAGGCTTGATATTTTAACGAACACTATTAATTATTGAATATCTTTTTTTTTTTTTTTTTACAATAAATTGTTCCATTCAGTTTTATTAGTCTTTAATGCAGAATTATTTATTTGTTTGTATTATTTGTTTATAAATAGGTTGATGGCTTGTATGGTTTGTAAGAACTGCTTCCTTCGGGATTAATAAAGTTTTCAATCAATCAATCAATCAATAAAACATCTGATATGTGGCTCTAGCCTTCTAAAGGATCTAAAGTGCTAGAGATGAGTGACAAAAATAAATTTTTAACAAATAAATAATTTTTATGATAGATATTTGAAAGATAAACATAATCAACTAAAACATTTTGGTCAAGGTAAGCGAAGCACATGAAACAGAAAGAAAGTGGTATTTCAATTGTGTGGAGATATCAGAAGCAGGTAAACAGAGGAACTAAAACATCAAATAAAGAGAACTTACGCAATTTCTTTACCCCGTTATGTGTTGTGCAGCAGAACAAAGAAAAATACTTCCAGATTAGACAGGCTTCAGGTTTTACCGATATCAAAGAAAACTGTTTTTCATTTGCTCATATTTCATATATGGATCATAACGCAATGCATGCTACTGTCAAAGAGAAAATGAGGGAGGAGGAGAACAAGATTATTGCCATCCCAAACAACTCAAAATCCATTAGAGAGAAAAAAAAAAAACATTATTAAGTTTGACAGATCCTGATCACCCCAGTTTTGTTGATGGACTTTATAATGTTTGTCTTTAGCACACATAGATCCAGTAAAACAAGTTATGCAAAATGTATATGTATTTCCTATTCTGTTTGCATATAATATAAAAACAATTGAAAGTGTGTGTGTGTGTGGGGAGGGGATCTCATTGTGAAATAAATGCTTTCTACTTCATATTGGCCACAATTATTGGCACCCAATTATTGCAATGTCCTTTTCCCATGATAGCAGCCCTGAGTTTTCTCCTGTAATGCCTGAAGAGTTTGAGAACGGATGGGCAGATCAGAGACCATTTCTTCATGTACTTCTCCAGATCCTTCGGATTCACAGCTCCATGCTGGGTGCTTCTCCTTTTTAGTTCACCTCACTCATTTTCTGTAGGGTTCAGGTCAGAGGACAGGGACAGCCGTGGCAAAAGATTCATTTTGTGTTCAGTGACCCATTTTTGTGTTGATTTTGATGTTTGTTTTGGATCGTTGTCTTGGTGGAAGATCCAAACATGGCCCATTATAAGATTTCTAACAGAGGCAGTCAGCTTTAGATTTTTTATCTCTTGGTATTTGAGAGAATCCATGATGCCATGCATCTGAACAAGATGTCAGGACCTCCAGCAGAAAAACAGGCCACAGCATTAAAGATCCAGCAGTATATTTAACCGTGGACATAGGGGACTTTTTATCCCTGTTTGTACTAAACCCATCTAGTGGCTTTGCTGCCAAAAAGCTCTTTATCCAGTTTCATCTGACCACAGAAGCCAGTGCCATTTGAAGTTCCAGTTATGTCTGACAACTGAATATGCTGGATTTTGTTTTTGGATGAGCGAGGAGAATTTTTCTTGAAACCCTCCTGAACCCTCCTGTGGTGATGTAGGGGCTGTTTTACAGCGCCCTCCACTAATATTGGCACCCTTGGTAAATATGAGCAAAGGTGGCTGTGAAAATAAATCTGCATTGTTTATCCTTTTGATCTTTCATTCAAAAATTCTATGTACCTTAAACCTATCATTGAAGTAAAGAAAGGAAAGGGGGAAACTTAATAGAAATAAATGCTTTCTCTAGTTCATATTGCCACAATTATTGGCACCCAATTATTGCAACGTCCTTTTCCCAGGGTAACAGCCTGAGTTTTCTCCTATGTCACCAGCATTTGGAGACCACTCCTTCCGACAGACCTCTCCAGATCCTTCAGATTCACAGCCCATGACGGTGCTTCTTCTTCAGTTCACCCACCCATTTCTTACAGGGTTCAGGTCAGAGGACTGAATGGCCATAGCAGTAGTTTCTGGTTTTGTGCTCAGTGACTAATTTTTGTGTTGTTTTGAGGTTTGTGCTTGGATTATTGTAATGTTGGAACTATAAACATGCCCATTATAAGATTTCTAATGAGTCAGTCACTTACTGATTTTTTATCTGTTGGTATTTGATAGTCCATGATGCCATGTGTCTAAAAACAAGAAAGTCCAGGACCTCCAGCAGAAATAGCTCCTACAACATTAAAAATACAGCTGTATATTTCATTGTACACATGGGTTACTTTTTATCCCTGTGTTCACCAAACCCATCTTGAGTGTTTACTGCTAAAAAGCTCATTTTTTAGTTTCATCTGGACCATAGCTTATCCCATTTAGTTAGTTGTGTCTGATAACTGTAATATGCTGGAGCTTTGGATGAGCTAGAGAATTTTTCTGAAACCTCCCAAACAACATATGATGATGTAGGGCTATTTGACGATTTTTTTTAAGGATTTCTGACCCCTGAGACTCAACTATTTTCTGCAATTCTCCAACTGTGCCCTCTTTTGAGTCTTTAGCCACCAAACTCTCCTCTTCACCCTGCAAGGCGTTAGGCGATATAGACACACGTCCTCTTCCAGGCAGATTTGTAACATCTTTGGTTGATTGGAACCTCTTAATTATTGCCCTGATGGTAGAGATGTGGATTTTCAATGCTTTAGCTTTTGTCTTACAGCAACTTTCTATCTTATGAAGCTCAACAATCTTGTTCTGCACATCAGAACATTATTGTTTGATTTTACTCCTTGTGATGGATAATTAAGGGAATTTGGCCTTTGTTTTCTTTATATTTATAATCCTTTGGAACAGGAAGTCATAGCTGGAAAATGTCATGCTCCTAGTCTCCCTGGTATGCTAAAAATAAAAATGTAAATACAAATGGAATATACTTCAGAGATATTTTACTCATAAGAATTCCCAGGGGTGCCAATAATTGTGGCAAACATGCATTGGAGAAAAATATTTATTTTATCATGAGATTTTCTCCCCACTTTCAATTGTTTTACTTTAATGATAGGTTAGAATTTTGTGATTTTTTTTTTTTTAATCAAAGATCAAAAGGATAAACAATGCAGATTTATTTTCACAGCCACCTTTGCTCAGATTTACCAAGGGTGCCACTAAAGTGAGGCACTGTGTGTGTATATATATATATATATATACATGTTTTTGCTTTGACTTCAGTCACTTGCTCCTAGCTACTCTTTGAATCAGGCGTCAAAGAGATTTTGGCCTTGTTTCAATATATTCCAGGTAACTTACTTGCTTTTAAAGATTCTTCTTGAAGTCACTCAGAACATCTGGCCAGGTTGTATCTTATCATCTCATCCTCTCACCCTCCCTTTCTCCATCCTTTCCCTTTTAACTCTCTTGTTGAGAGTATGACTTGTAAACAAGCATCTGTCTCTCTATATACGGATAGGAGCTATACAGAACTGTGAGTTCGTTTTTTCTTTTTTTGTTATTCCAAAACATCAGGCCACATGTATGATTTCATGAATGTTTTAGTGATTGTTACAGCAATAAATCTTTGCAGTCTGAGGCTCCAAGTAGTAGAGGACACTCTGATGTGATTAAATCAGAGGTCAAACATGGTTGTGACCATCTGCCTTTATTTTTATCAAAGAAGCTGGAGATGTAGTGAAAAGGCAGATGAGGCTGACCTTTAAATATCTCTCTTGCACATAGACAGACACTTACTTCAATGAATGACAGGTCATTGGTCTATACCAGTTGACCTGTAGAGCCCATAACAACAGGGGTTTTACAAGCACAAATTCCCATTAATTAAATGCATCCCCTTCCCCCATTTCATTTAAGTCATTGTCTAAGCTGTTAAAGCCATAACCAGACAGCTAAATCAATCAAACATTTCTTTTGTCATTTAGCAATGGCTCACACAATAGGAAATCTGTTCAGGGTAAAACATTACATAAACTACCCCACTTCTGTGGAATCAGATCATTCTCCAGTCCATCCTTTGAAAATATTCTGAAGTTTAAGTTTGTTTTAAAGGGCGAAATAGAAATGGCAGGGTGGGCAGGTCTCTTTATTTAGTCTAAAATGAAGGCTAGACACGGTCCGCGCTCAAAGAAAATCAAATATATTAAAGGACTGGAAGAGATGTGTACACTAAAGCTCCGTCTCTGTGAATAATGAGTGCCTGCTTGAAGTTTGATTAGTTTGGGACTTTTTCCAATAGAATTTAAAGGAGTTTGAAAAGGAGCTATATCAAATACAATATGAAATATGATTAAAGTAACATCCTATGCTGTAAACAGTTGTGAGAGTCCCAAAATACAACTTTAAGTTAATACAAGTACTGCATTGTAGCAGCCTTAGAATGTCCCTCTTAGGAACAGATGTCTGTCTTTCAACATAATTTGTGGCTGTTTGTAGAAATTGCCACCATCGGGTTCATTAATGTAAATAAAATCCATTTAGTGATGTGTGAATGTCTCCCTTCTTGTCATATTTCTATGAAATTACTGACCTCTGCATTTCATATTCACTCACTCACCCACCCAAATTACAGGGATGATAGGAAGAATATTAGGCTAATGTTCTTCTATGAATTGTTGATATATATTGGCCAAATATATTCCCATGGAAGCAGATTTATACTACCAAGCAAGGGCCATTAATGATAAATTTGCCTGCTTCTGCAAACGCAACACATTTAGCAGTTTCTCATGTTCTGTACTATGCATATTTTGGAAATCATATAATGTGATTACATGAAAGATGAATTTCAGCACGAATAAGAAACTATACAGAGAGCGCAAAGCTATTCTTTCTCTCTTTCACTGTTCCACTCTGTTTCTTTGGTTTCATTCACCTTCCATTTTGATGATTAACCTTTAGCTCAGCTAAGGTGACTTTCACTAGAAGTTGTGTCGCTTTTGTTATATACGAGCCCCAAATCAGAGAAAGTCTACAGGGAAATATAATAAAGGCACACAAAACCTCTCTTATGAAAGAAAATCAGACTGATTGAGTAGCTGAAGTGGATTTGTAAGTCCTGCGTTTTTGGACCGCAGCAGCTGCAGCTGGGTTTGATAACTCCTCATGTAGGACCAAGGCTGCGCTGTTGAGCTTGTGACACTGCTGCAATGCCCTCTTCAGGACACCTCAGAAACAGGGCACTCACAACTGCAATCTGCACTCATGGATAATGCTTTTTATCTGATATACTGAGCATTAGAGGACAGAAGCAATACCAGCCAAGATACTGTTATTAGGTTTTTGTTACATTTAGCCACACAACAATAAAGAAATCTCATGTTGTGGAAAAAAAAATGACATTTTGAAATATCATGTGTCTTGTTGTTTATATTTCCCACAGAATATTCAACTCACCCGTGTTGTCAATACTGATCAAAAGTAAACAAAGTGCAGTATTAGTGCAGTATTTTAAGATACTGGGAGATGCATGGAATTACAGTTCAGTTCAGTTAGTTTGAGAAAGCTAAACAAAACTAAAATATTAAGTCATCTATATTTTCCATTTAGTGAGAATAATTTGAGGCGTTATAATATAAAGATGTGTATGTTTCCAACATTAAATAATTGGCTATTATACTAAAGCCAAAGTAAATTTTTAAAAGATTATCTGGAAAATGTATCAAAAATATCAAATTCATTTAACGTTTTAAAAGTTGTTAATTCAATCAGTATCTTAAGATAGCATATTAAAGGAATAGTTTACCCAAAAATGAAAATTTGCTAAAAATGTACTCACCCTCAGACCATCCAAGATGTAGATGAGTTTGTTTCATCATCAAAACATATTTGGAGAAATTTAGCATTAGACTACATCACTTGCTCATCAATGAATCCTCTGTAGTGAATGGTTGCCATCAGAATGTGAGTATTAACAGATGAAGAAAAAAAAAAAAAATCACAATAATCCACAGGTAATCCACACCACTCCAGTCCATCAATTAATATCTTGTGAGGTAAAAAGCTGCATGTGTGTAAAAAACAAACCCAACATAAAAATCAAAAGTCTATCCCCTGTTGTCCTCTCACACCAAAATCCACCAACATAGAACTGTTTAGAACTGTTTTACACTGTTTTTACCTATAAACATTGCTTGGTCTGTGCATATTTCTCTCCTGTTTTAGACAAGGTCACTGGAGAACGCAATATTATGGATAGAGAACTCGTATTTTAGCCTGAAGCAATATTTTGAAGTTAAAAACATCTTAATGATGATTTTTTTTTTCTTTATATTGTCTCCATGTTCATCTTAGATGGCCTGAGGGTGCGCACATTTTCAGCAAATTAACAGTTTTGGGTGAACTAATCTTTTAACTTTAACAGTCCTAAAATTAATTTTCTTCTCCTTCTTGTTCTAGTCAGTGTCATGGAGTATTTCCTACAATGACATCCAAACAGATTTCTCCATTAAAAATAGCATATGAGATCTTGCTCATACACTAGAAACACACCATTTAAATATTCATGAACTTGCATTCTACCTGCTCGCCTTTTCTATCCGCACTCTAGACTGCTTCACTTTGTGGGAGGAAATGTGGTAAACTTTCATTAGAAGTTGTCACACAATCCTACTTACTGAAATCAGATGGTTGCCAAGCAGCAGAATGTGAATCTATCCTAAGGTACATCACTCCAATTCAAAAATAAAGAGCAAGAGAGAGAACCTTTTCAACAGCTCATTAAGCTCATTAAGCTTCTCCTAAGCCTACTACATAAAGTAGGCTTAGGAGAGAATAAATATATACTGCTCATCCTTAATTATAATTAGAGAGAGATGTTTCTGAGGTAAATAATTACTACATAAGGCACAAATTGTTAGTAATTAGGAGGAGACTCTGGTGCAAGCAGAGATAATTAAGTCTGCACTGCTTAAATAATTGCACAGTGGCTAACACAGAATGCTGCGTTGCAATTGTAGTCCCTTCAAATCAATACAATTACATTAACCCAAGCTACATAGTTAACCCCTAACTTAATGTAGAACACAACTTCCTAAAGCGTGGGCCTTAATTTTATGCTTATTGTTTTTACCATCCTTTATTATTACTGTGGCTTTGCTTTATCTATCTGCTCATCTGGGTAAGTGAAATAGGTGATATGCCTTATTTCTGACCATTCAGTGCACATGGTGCGGTTAGGGCTGTATCCAAAATTACTCTATATACCCTCATTCACTATTCCCTATGTTAGTCTACTAATATACACCACTTGAAGGAGCAACTAAAAACAAGCGACAAATTCAGATACTGAGTGCACCATAAAATGGCTGCAGTTTTTGACACTTAGCTAACTAACAACCTCTATTAGTAAAGAAATTATTTATCTTAACTGGCTTGTTTAAACCTTAATTAAACCCTTCCCAATCAATTGAAAATGCACTAAAAAGGATAGTTCACCCAAAAATGAAAACTATGTTATTAATTACTCACCCTCATGTCATTCTGAACCCATAAAACCTTCGTTCATCTTTGGAACACAAATTAAGATATTTTTGATGAAATCCAAGAGCTTTCTGACCCTGAATAAGACGGTAACTTGGGGGAGAAAAATTGTTGAATAAAGTTCCAATGAAGTCGTTATTTTTGTTTTCTTTGCACACAAAAAGTATTCTCGTAGCTTTGTAAAATTATGGTTGAACCACTGATGTCACGTGGACTATTGTACCGATGTCCATACTACATTTCTGGGCCTGGGAACATTACATTGCTGTCTATGCAGGGTCAGAAAGCTCTCGGATTTCATCAAAAAATATCTTAATTTGTGTTCTGAAGATGAACGAAGGTCGTACAAGTTTGGAACGACATGAGGGTGAGTAATTAATGACAGAATTTTCATTTTTGGGTGAACTAACCCTTTCACATTTTCACATTTTCTGAATTTTTACGATAATAATAATCTATGTGATCAGGAATTTTACATGAGGGTGAAAGATTTCTCCATGCAGATGTTGTTGGTCATACATCACTATAACGTCATACATCACTATACTATGGACAATTTGTCTGTGAATGCCTGTGAAATTTTGCGAATGTCTCACACCTTTACGATTCTACTGTGGACGCCATTGTTTGCTGCAGTCCGCACAGTGCATTATGGGGATTCTCTAGCCTTTGAGTGTATGTCAGGTGTACAAGCATGCATAATGGGATTGAATATGTGCACTATGTCCAATATGGTTCCACTACAAATGGCTGTCCCCTCAAATAGTGCAATACTATATAAGGGTATAATGGGTGATTTCAGGCACAGCTTAGGTTTAGGGTTAGGTATGAGCTATAGAGATACAGACCAGTCACATAGCACCCTCAACAAGGGAGGTAATAATATGTCAGGGGGTCGGAAATTGGCACAAAACTGGTGCTAGTTTCATGTCTCTCTTATCACACCATGGACTCACTCGCTTTTATTTCAAACAAATGTAACTGCCGCCATGTCAATTGTAGTGAAAATTACTATTGTTGAAGTGTTTGTCTTGATAATAGGTCAATTGTTTTGTACATTGTAATCTACTTTTTTTAGTGGAAGCTTAAACATAATATACAGGTAAAATTATAAAATAATCTGTGATAAACTGACCATCCACACAGGATAATTCCTCGCCATACGGCACAAGACACTGGGATAATATCCAGCATCCCTGCGATCCTACAGAGGACTAGTGGTTTGGAGAATGATGGATGGATTATACAATACATTTTATGTCCAGGTATTTACACTTCATGGCTCTGATCACCCTGTAAAGACTTATTTAAAAAAAAAAAAATTACCTGGCTGTACATTATCTTTTACTTATTTGCTCTATATTTTCGATAAAGTGTACCTTATCAACATTCTTCCTGTATGAAATTTCCAATAACTGAAGTACATCTCATATCACACTAAGACAGAAACTCAAAAATTCAAAATATGACCTTCAACCACTAGTATAGGCAAATTTCACTGGCTTTCTGTCAATCCAACAGTCTTTCATTATCTGGAGGGTGGATTTCAAATCCTGAGGCCTTCACTTCATGATATTTTCACTCTGTTCCCAGATATACAGATCCTTTGGGAATCCACATTGGTCAGTTCAGTCAAACCCTTGTGCACTGGGGGTTTCACCCAGAGAGCTTTCTTAAAGTAAGGTCAACAGACTGTCAGAAAGAACAAAACCTATAACATTCCCATACAACAGGGCTTCTGCCGGACAGACCATCAATGTTTCAGCTTTGTCTTGTCACTGCAGGCTACGACCGCCACTCCAGCTGAGAGCAACGGCAATGACCTGACAGCCAATAAACACTTTCTCCAGTTTCCTCCGCCTCACACGCAGAGGCCAGTAAAAATCGACAATGCCAAGGTGACACATTAAGCCCCATAAAAATATTTGTAGGCTCTGTGTGCTTTTTTACGAGCATTTTGTCGAGTGTTTACGGGCCTGATCTGAGATACTACATCAAATACATGGTACACTAAATCAAACGTGACTTTCGTCACCTTTCAGATAAAAGACACTGAGAAGGGTTGTAATCTGTTCACTTCAAAAAGGACACGAGAAGGTTATCAGTCAGTGCACTACCACCTCAAGCAATCGAGAAAAAGAAATACGGCAAAAATCAGAATTTCAACGAAGATTGTGAAAAAGCAGAGAGGGTTGGGTTGAAAGGAGCACAGGCTGTTATGAAGGTTAGTGATTGAGGTTAGCAACTATGACAGGCCTATTAGCTCTAACATCTCCACCTGCTGACACATTACTGCCTAGCAGCAATAAGTGAATTAGATTTAACATCACATCCAGCCGCCACACATCTCCTGTCCCCCTCAACCCACACCCGAATCGTGAAAAGCACAGGTTCCAGCGGTGGCGGGCTGTTTCTTTCTCTCGTGTGCAATAAAAGCTGATTAGAGTTGGAACAGTTGACCGGTCCTACCCTCCCTCACAGCTGCTGGATTAGAGGCTGAAGCCCGTCATCTGTGAAATGAAATTTCAGATGGTCGAACAGGGACTGTCTGAGGTGCAGACTGTATGTATGCAAGTGTTAGAGGGTAGAAGGGGACACTAGACGCAATATGCAAGGTCACACATCACAGCTACAAGGTTCATGTGAAGAGGATGATAAACATTTATCAGTCATGGTAACAGGACACACTCTTCATCGAAAGCCCAGCTGTAAGTAGCAATAGACATGGGTTCAAATCAATTGTGCCTCGCACAAATATGACACAAATATGAAGATTCATCAATTTGCTATCTACTGTGTTTAGAGTATCAGGCAATGGAGACATAAGTAGAGTTACATTTAGAACAAAACTTTAAATCAGTGTTCCTCAAATAAAACTAAACTGAAAAACTGGTGTAGAAAAGATTTTCACAGAAATTGCTAGTTGATTTAAAAAACAACTACAAAGAAACATATTCTGAAGTGGAAAAACTGAAAGTGTAGTTTTATTTACTTCAAAAAGATGTTTTTTTATTACAGTGTATGATAACAGAAGCCACACAAGAATACAGTAAGTGTACTCTTGTAATTTCAACATATTTCAAATCTAAGGACAAGAGTGTTTAAACATGAATGGATGATGGCAGTTTCAGGGTTGCCAGATCTGCATATCAAAAACCACCCAATGACAAATTGAACTATCCCAAATACGAAAATGTAATATCTTGACAGCTGGTGAACAAATTCCTTTGTTGGGGGTGGCAATCTTCTATTTGAAAATGAACTATTTACAGATTACAATCTAAAATTAAAACTTCAAGATATTCCTAACAGGTTTTTCATAAAAGTGTCTGTATGTCGTCATACTTTTTAATAACTAGCAGCAATCCAGTAGAGACCAGTTGAACTGTTACCATGGAAATGAAAACAGTCAGGCTCCCTACCAAGTGCCCCTCCTTCACAAAAATCTCCTTACGTGTCATCATCCAGCACAGTTTTATCATTGGTAGAATATAATTTGGATAGAATAAAATATTTCTATATATGCATTTTTGTCAGATATAATTTAGACGTTTAACCTTGCCCGCTTCCATAGGAAAACAGCAAATTTGGCAACCCTGGTCAGTTGTTCAAAGCAGCTCTTATTAGACTACGTTCACACTGCAGGTCTTAATGCTCAGATCGGATTTTTTGCTGAAATCCGATTTTTTTGCGCTGTTGTTCACATTGTCATTTAAACGCGACTGCCATCAGTCTCATGTGTGAACCGTATACGGCCCTGAAGTGACCCGCATGCGCAGAAGAAGACGTGACGTCAGACGCAGCGCACTGTGTTTGTGGAAATAAAAATGGATGCTGCTCGTGTTAGCATGTGTTTAGCCATTTTTAAGTTAATGTGCAATCGGAGCCTAAATAACGAAGTGATATTATTGTCTATATGTTGTCTGCCATTGTGATTTTAATCTTCCCGCCTCCTCCAGCGCAAAATTGTGACGTCTGTCACATTTCAATGACGTAAAAATCGCATGAAATGCGACATGGCCGTTCAGACTGAAGTCGCATTGCAAAACATCGGATATGTATCCGATTTAGGACCACATATGAAAGTGGCCTGGGCCTGATTTGAAAAAATCGGATTTGTGCTGTTCAGACTGTCATAAGAAAATCAGATATGGGTCGCATTTGGGCAAAAAATCGGATTTGGGCCACTTCAGCCTGCAGTGTGAACGTAGTCTTATGTTCCACAATTTACCACCAAACAGAAAAACTCAATAATGCAAAACTCAATTTGTCTATTATTGATCAATAGCATTTTTTTCTTTTCTCCTTTCAAGTGACACTGAGTATCAAGTATGATATGCAGTTTATGCAACTAACAGAAAATTTGAGAAAGAAAAATGAAATGAAACCGTTCAATAATCATAGATTTTATACTTTTTAAAATCCTACAGCAAAGGTCAAACATGTAGTGTGTCATTTATACAAGCAGACCCAGATTTAAGAGTTTTTCTTGCTTTTATTTCAGATATTCATTTCTTAAATACCCTTATACCTCCAAGAGATGCACAATCATTTTGTTATTCCCTTTTTTCCCCTTGATTGTAAGCAAAACACTTCATCCATGATTAAACCAGCAATCAAACAATACTCCAAGTATCTCTGCAAAGAAAATGTTCCCTTCATACTTTGTGGTTTTATGCATCACATCTCAAACAGATATACAAGTTCAATCTCAAAATGTCTGCATAATATTCTTGTCATTAAATCTGCATGAATACCAAGCACATTATTGTACACTGACTGCATAACAACTGTAAATAAGAATGTTATGACTGACAACACATGTATAAAGCAGGACTGCAAAAAGTATGTCAGGTAGTAGACAATGATAATGATAAAGCGTTCATGATATAATCTATAACTAGATTCTGAGATGTTAAGAAGATTGATATACTAAAAATAAAACAAAGTGCTGATTTTAAGAGAATTACTGAGTACAGGTACATATTTAGAGATTAAACAACATAAAAATAAGACATTCAGGTAGAGCATATTAAATGTAATTCTCAAACTTCTTTCCCTTTACCCTATTTCTGAAAAGACACTTCATAAGAATATGAGGCACAAGTTACAAAAAGTGCAACGGTTGCTGTTTTTTTTAAATTATTTTTTTTATAAGGCTATGCTAAACTCCATAGCTGAGCAAAAAATATCTTTTGCAAATGTTTGATTTCCTTCCATTGTTTTCCTTTCTGCAAAGGTAAGAACCTCAAAGGTCACTTCATTTTTTACATAATAAAGATATATTCAATGCACTTGCTGTCTGTAATAATGATAATATGAATGTAAACGTGAATATTTTGGTCCTGGGTATATTAGTTACCTTTCACATCTTTCTGCACTTAGAAAGACTGTGATTTAAAAAAGGAGACTCCCAAACCTCATGTTCTTGGATAAAATGTAGGATCCTTGCCATATAGTGCATGTGTTATAGCTGAGAGGGGGAATGATTTATTTGAGCAGGTCAGTACAGGTCACTGAGGCCTGCTATTTTCCGAGCCTTCTGCATGAGAGCTCTCAATTGGAACTGTTTTCTGGAGAGTAGGCGCACATGCTGCACACAAACACACAACGGAATACTCTGTTAATTAGGGGTTCGAGCACGCAGTGCTAGAAACCCTATTGTAATTGTTAGGATTTTTATTATTATTATTATTATTCTGCCCTAAAACGAATCGTGCAG
>JAFVLL020013207.1:0-15871 GCA_021397915.2 Tor tambroides | reverse complement strand
CCAAATTTTAACTGCTCTAATACAAGATACACAAATTTGTATGGTCCTGTCAAGCAGACAAAAACATGAACATGATGAATAGGACACGTGGCTTTGCATGAAGTATAGCTGTCATCACTTAGGCTGTACTCACTTTTGTTGCCAGCTTTTTTGACAGTGATGCCTGTATGTTGAGTTATATTCAGAGGACAGTAAATCTTCACTGCTATACAAGCTGCACATTGACTATAAAATATATCCAAGTTTAATTTCTATAGTATTGTCACTTGAGAAGATACACTAAAATGATTGCCGAAATGTGAGGGGTGTACTCACTTTTGTGAGATACTGTATATCACTTATAAATGATTAAACACAAAATTAATAGTAGTTATTAAGACTGATGTGGTTTGGAACTGGTAAAATGTGCTTGCAAAAATATGATCAGAATATCAACTTAATTATGCACGCACTGTAGTATAAATAAATAATACTAAAATAACTCTGGACTAATTAAGCTATTCTAGGTTGTTTATATAAGATATGCATAGATAAAATAGATAATATCTAACATTAGGCATGGATATATGATATTTTACAATCAATATGCTCAAGGCTTAGTTAGCCTTTCCATATTTAGATTTTGTCAATTCTTCAGTGCAAATTTACTGCAACTGCTGGTATGCAAATTGAATAGGATGTGGATAAAAATAAACTTTTTTTTTTTATTCAATGCAATTTATAAATTTGTGTTAATTCCTTAATTGTGTATTTATTATATGAATGATTAATATAACTCTGCATTTGTATAAATAAAGCTGTTCTGTCATTTTCTGAAACCTGGTCTTTTTGTTTTGCCCTTGTGAGGATTTGTGTAAAGTTTATATAACTTAATGTTGAGTTTTACTATTTTTGTACTTGCGCTCTATTCAAAGACTGGATTCTTTAATTACAGTTTTTCACTTCTTAAACGTGAAAAGTTAATACAAATTGTATTTGACTTTTCTGAGCAGTGAATAAATGCTATTAATTGATAATAAGGTATGTCTGTTTATTGCTGATTTTTAAGCGTACTGAACTTTAAATGGACTTTTTCATTAAATGTTCCCTCCTGGTGGAATGACCTGCCCAACTCAATCCCAGCAGCTGATTGAGCCATCTTCAAGAAACGGCTAAAAACACATCTCTTCCATCTTTATTTGACCCTCTAACTCTATCACTCTCTATTCTAATTCTATTTTATCTATCTGTCTTCTTTTTATTTAAAAAAAACACACACACACACATACCCTTGACCCTCTATAAATTGCATATTTATTCTCTAACTGCTACTTTTTCTTTAAAAACTAACACTAGCTTTTTTTTTTTTTTCTATTCAATCAACAACAACAAAAAAACCTTGCTACATATACTGCTTTAGGCTAACCAAGACTTGTCATAGCACTTGCATGTTGTTGCTCTTTTGTTGGTTTTGATTGCTTCTACTGTACTTTTTTTTGTAAGTTGCTTTGGATAAAAGCATCTGCTAAATAACTAAATGTAAATGATTCAGATATCTACAGCTCTACATATAAATACAAAATATAAGATCTGTATTAGTTGTGGCCCCTCTTGTGCCCCCCGGTTGAAAAAGTCCTAGAGTCACCCCCTGGTCCTGCCACATGCCAATGCTGATGCAGAGCGGCTGTTTTCCTTTGTGGCATTGAACAAAGCAATAACTGGAAACAGACTGGCCCTGGAGGGAGCACTGTCATCCTTAATGACAATAAAGTTGGCAAACTTGGAGCCATGCTACAGGTGGGAGCCATCCCAGTCAGTGATAAAGGCTGCAAAAGCAGCCACCGGTGCTTACAACCAAACACACGTTACTTGCTAATTTTGAGCACATGTTAATTTGCTTCTTGTATGTTGTCAGTAAACCTGTTTCATTGTAATGTTTTGACAAATCACAATACACTTCCTGTGTGACTCCCAAGTTTTTGTGTGTGTGTGTGTGTGTGAGAGAGAGAGAGAGTGTGTGTGTGTGTGTGTGTGTGTGTGTGTGTACTGGTATTTATCACGTTATGGGGACCAAATGTCCCCACAAGTATAGTAATACCAGTAAATGTTGACCTTGTGGGGACATTTTTTTGGTCCCCATGAGGAAACAAGCTTATAAATCACACAGAATGGAGTGTATTGAAAATCTGAAATAGCAGAAAGTTTCCTGTAAGGGGTAGGTTTAGGTGTAGGGTTGGTGTAGGGCAATAGAAAATATGGTTTGTACAGTATAAAAACCATTACGCCTATGGAGAGTCCCCGTAAAACATGGAAACCAGTGTGTGTGTGTGTGTGTGAGAGAGAGGTGAGAGAGAGAGTGTGTGAGTGTGAGTGTGTGTGTGTGTGTGTGTGTGTGTGTGTGTGGGTGTGGGTGTGGGTGTGTGTGTGTGTGTACTTGTTTTTTCTATCCTGGTGGGGACTTAAACCTGAATACACAATGTTTCATGGGGATTCCAGTGTCACGGTGGGGACCTAAATTGAGGTCTCCACGGGTAAATAAGCTTATAAATCACACAGAATCAAGTTTTTTGAAAATGTAAAAATGCAGAAAATTTTCCTGTAAGGGGTAGGGTTAGGTGTAGGGTTGGTGTAGGGCGATAGAAAATACGGTCTGTACAGAAAAACATTACGCCTATGAGAGTCCCCACAAGGATAGCAAACCAGACGTGTGTGTGAGAGAGAGAGAGAGAGAGAGAGAGAGAGAGAGAGACTTTTAAACACGCTTTATTAAACATTTGAAAATTAACCTTGCATTACACATCCAACTCCTTGCATTGCAATATTATCAAGAAAATTAGAGAGAAAAAAAAAAAACCCTCACTTTACATCACCAGTTAAATATTATTTCCCCATCCTCACAAAGTGACAGCAAAACATCATTTACACACCATTTGAACTCAAAATCATGCAAGTTGTCAGTCATTTGAGAGAATCTATGTTCCACTCTTATCCTGAACTCCATCAAGGCAGTGAAATATCGAAGAACATTTATATTTTGCCCTTCAGCAGCCAATCTACGAGACTTCCAAATGGCTAGTTTGGCTTGTCCCATGATAAAATTGGCTAAGGCACACCGTTGACTGTGTACTCTCGAATATTTACATCCAAAAACAAACAATGTCTTGCTAAAAACAAAGCCCAAACCTCCAATTAATCTTTCGAGCAGTGTAAACATTGGAACTAATCTAAAACACTCAGTAAAAGCATGGAAAACAGATTCAGATGAAGAACAGAAATAACAGGATGGAGAAACATTCAAATTAAATTTGGAAACATGAGAATTAGTAGGCAGAGTACAATGTAACAGCCTCCACTGTAGATCCCCAGAACGTTTAGGAAGAGGGCCCTTGTACAAAATCCTCCAAGAAGGAGAAAGCTCAGCAGGGACTGTTAAAAATTCCCTCCATTTTGTGTCACTTCTATCTTTAATTTGTTCAAAATAAACTGCCTTAACACATATATGGTAGAGGTCTCTCTTTCCGGCCACCTGAAAATTGAGCTCTTTCAGCCTGTTAAAGAACAGCAACTTTCCTTCCTGATCATTATGAAAACAAACATCGGGAGACAGTGAGTGAGTGTGAGTGTGTGTGTGTGTGTGTGTGTGTGTGTGTGTGTGTGTGTGTGTGTGTTTAACAAACCCCTAACCCAACCCCAGCATGATTTCTCACTCCAAGCTGAAATCAAAAGTTGGTAGCCCTTGTATATGGTAGCCTACTCTAGGAAACCATTATTGTGGTCACACTGTAAACCATGAATTAAGTTAAATCAATTTGACTAAGTAGTTTCAACTTTTATGATATTAAAGTTTAATTTGATGTTTAAGTTTAAGAAGTTGAAACAACTTTGTCAAAATTGATTTAACTTTTTGGTTTAAAATCATTTGTTGCCATTACTCTTTTGATCATATTAAATTTTTTTTTTTCCTGTAACATGACATTTGTACCCAAATGAAGAATTACCGACCATGTCTATAACCATTGCAAAGAAACAGCAGAAAGAGCGAGAGTCCATTTACCTCAACAGCATCTCGCATTCTTGCATCTTGATCTTTAATGTTATCTTTCCTTTTCTTGGAACAAAACTAATGCTTAAGGTTGATTCAACATTACTCTTAATAAAATTTTAAAAAACAACAACGACAATGACAATGGCACAGCTTATCTTAAACATAAAACGTGAACAAAACGATGATTTAGTGTACCCGTGTTGGAACACAAAAATAAATAAAAAGGTCTTTGTATTTTCCTCTTTGTGGCTCATTATTCATTTAAAAAAAAATAAAAAAAAATAATACCATTAGGAAATTCACATATTAAACTGAACTTTTATAAACAAAATGACAATAATTTTGTTAATAAAATTTGTAACGCAAATAAATAAATGGTCTTTGGATTTCCCCTTTAAAAACAATCGTAGTTTGTGGTTCGTTATTATCTAAACACATCAGTCATAAAGTAGTACAATGGCAAATTCACATATATTAAACAGATGGATATAGCCTATATTTGTAACCCAAATAAATAAGGTCTTTTCCCTTATTTCTAACAAATGCTTAGTTTGGTTCATTGCAACAATAAAGACAAACTAATTTAAATAAAGCAATGAAATGTTTATTAACAAAAGTTCTCTTGTGCCCGCCACCATCGGGTCCCATGTTCATGCATTCCCTGGGGATTGAACCCATAACCTTGATGTTGCTAGTGCCACACGCTACTACATGTGTTTTATATTATACAATCAGCATTACAGTTTGAGTGAAAAACAACTGAAATGGACATGAATTTCAGATGGCCTTTGACAGCAGCACTGAAGCTGGGAAGATCTGGAGGGCCACTGTCTTTCAGAGTTTAGTTTCATCCCTAATCAAACACCATGAATCTTGAAAGTCTTATGCTGCCTTCCAGATGGGGTCAGATGTGGGAACATTCAGGTTAAAACGTCCCACTTCCAACCTTAATGATTTCCAATCACGTCACATTCACATTTTGACCACATGATGTCGCCATGACACAAGCAGAGCGTTTTGTGTTTTTTGTGTCAATTGTGGCAAACAGAAAACCGTTAGCTAACACATTAAATGCTGCCGTTAGTTTTGGAAACAGTTGACAAAAAGCAAAAAAATAAGGTATCGTTTAATAAATTCAATAACCTTAAATAACTGGGTCACTTAAAAATAACTTAAATTCCAATTAAGTTATGCTAGTAAATTAAGTTTGTGTAACTTCATTCATTTGGAACCAATGAGCATGACTAAAGTAAATTCAACACTTTGCTGTCTGTTGCCGCAGCCGAACCTCTTCTACTGGCAAAATCAAAGGGCAAATCATCTGTCCTCATTCTACAGGACCTGTCTACGGCCTTTCACACTGTAAACTAGCAGATCCTCTTGTCTTGAGCATCACAGGTACAGTAGATCTTTCCAGGTCTCACAGAGTGGAGGGCTGTCTGAACCATATCAGCTAATCACTGGTGTTCCTCAAGGCTCGGTATTCGCTCCTTTTCTGTTCTCCATTTATACAACCTCACTGGGAATGACGGCTTAGTCATGCACTATGAATATTATTGCTTTTATGATAGATCACTTGTGATGTGCTTTATATGCAAGCCATTTTGGAAAATGTTTCTGCTAAATTAACAGTATAGGAATAATTGGATATTGTCAAATGGTATATTCATTTGACATAAAAACTGATGTTGGGACCTGTGTCCTGTACACAGTTTCTATAATATTTTAGTGATTAACAACCACTGCATATGCAGAGCTCTTAAGACAGACATTGACAGTTTGACGAATGGTCAAAAAAAAAAAAAAAAAAAAAAAAAAAAAAAATGTGGTAAAAATATGAGTACAGAACCAGACATGAAAATAAAATGTGGTCATGAAGTGATTATCAAAATTAGAGGATTTTTATACGTATTTAAATTAAGATATTAAAGTCATGTATGTGCTACCTAACGCCACTGATTACACCCGAGATGTTCACAAGTTGAGGTTTAGAGAGAAAAGCACTCTGGAGACAGAACAGCATCAAGAGAGGCCACACCTTTTCATTTTACAAAATTTATTTGCAGGAATGCAAAAACACTTGTTATGCAGCAGTACTTTAAAATGCCATTTTTTATAAAAAATGGTCTGATGGTGATACAGATATAATTGTGGAGTCAGTCATATTCAAAATCCAGTCAATACTTTTAAAGAGGCAAAAAAAGAAACTGAAACATCAACAGAATCCCTTTAAAAATGTATAAACCCTGTTCGAGCGCATAAGAGAATTAAAGTTACCGATAACGTGCCCAAAACGATGCATATCTTAATAATCCATCACATAAAATGTGATGAAAAGGCAGCTACGGTGTGCCCAGTTCAATGACATCATACGTCCTGCCTGCCCTGAGCACAGCTCTTATTACAGACCGAATGGGTAATGGCATAACCAGAGCCGCTCTCACCAGTCCAGTCTGATTCACAATCAGCGCCAGGGATGGAGATGGAGCAAAGCTTAAGTACAGAGATTGATCCCAGCTGACCAGCCCAACTGCCTCCATCGAGATCACGAGGAAGCGACGGCTATGGGAACGGTGCTCTGGACTTACCTTTAAAAACGACTGAGAACTGTGCACGCCTAGGCGGCACGTTGTTCACGAAAGGGATGGTGTTGGTTTCAAAATCGATCAAGCAGCCATCAACGTGGACTGCATGTTCTTAAAACAAAAAAGCTTTAAAAACATAATTCATTTGGGGGCGGGGGTCTGAGAAACACGGCTAAAGCTTCTCAAAGTAGCTTCTTCCTCAAGTTCAAGCCTTCACAAACAAGTAACGTCCTCATCACCTGTCTCGCGAGCTGTAACTACACCCTCAGAGGCAGGCGTCTTCGCTCAGCTCAGACTGATGAAGGCAAAGCTTCTTTAGACTCATCACATGAGTGTCATTCACATGCCCAGTCTGACTGTTCAGCATTATTACAAAAGGACTATAATACACTAGGTACATTGGCTCTGATGTTGCCCTTGTGCATAAGTTGAATATAAAAAGCCCTGCTCGCATTAAGTCTCCATATGTACAGTACAGATAGGGCAGTTTCAGCCTCCAGGATGAGGTAGTTAACCAACCCTTTCCACAAAAAAAAAAAAAAAAAACTCTAAAAAAGGTTCAGAAAAGAACCATTTTACCTGGAATGCCTGGTCAGTCACGCCAGGTTGTAGCAACGGAAGGAGAAAAAGAAAAAAAAAAAAAAGAAAAAAAAAAGGCAAGACTCAAATACAAGCTTAACATGTTTGTCCTCATGATAAGCTGCAGTTAAAAATGCACAAAAATATACAACAGCATCAAGCTCCTCCAAACCACTTCAAACATCTACAAAGTGCAAAATACATGTAACGTTAAGGATAAAACTCCTTTGGGCTACTTCGACCTCCATAAGTAACGGTAAATGGCATTTGCTCTCATGACACAAGGGTTCTGGGACATTCTTATAAACTTAAATACAAAAACAAAAGAAAACAATACACAAAGAAGAGTCCACACACACACGTCTAATCGTGACTTTGCGATGATGGCAATCTTGGAGGCAGACAGGGAGAAGATATGCTTCCGTAAGGCAGGAACTGAGTTGGACCGTGGAACGGACCTTACCATCACATCCGCTGGCAGCACCTGGCGTGACCCCACTGAGCTAGTCAGTCTTCACTGGGACATGTCAGGACCAGCCTCGACCCCTTTTCCCTGCTAGCCAGGTAACAAAAGGAACACAAATTAGAGGAGCGTTAACAATGAATACAACACAAAAGAAAAAAATAAATAAAACAAAATCACACAAGGACACAAACAACTGCAAGGAGGAGGAGGAAGTCAAAGAAAGAGACAGAGAGAGAAAAGCAAAATGCATTCACTAGAGACTACCGACGACACCCTACGTTTGGCATGCACAAGAGTAAAGGAGCCCGAGAAAAACAAGCACAACAGTGGCTCGGATCTAAGCGACAGGGATTAGGTGAACTGAAGGGGAGGTGGGAAGGGTTATGATCAGTTACGGAGGAGGAAAGCAAAAGACAACGTCATGCATGGTAGCTTCCCACAGTGGCTCGAATTTGGGACAAACATGCAAGGGCAAAGAGAGTTAGAGCTTCCAGCGACAAAGACCCCTCGTCTGGACACGCCGCTTTGCGTCAAATTGTGCTTTCTGTGGCTATCATCGAGTTTAGCCTCTGTCCTCATGGAGTTTCTCTAACAAAACCCCATTGAAGGGCACCTCAGGAGAGAAGGTCCCAAAAATTGCAATGGCAGTGAATCGGAGTAAAGAAAAGCCTCTCAGTCGGAGGAGATTGTGTGAAATGGGGTATGTATTTACACAAAGCTTGAGTGGAGAGAGGATGCGGACTTCAACTTGGTGATATCAATTTGAAGGCATGCAGAGTGAGGTAGCAGCACGTCTACAGGCAAACCTTTAGTCCTTTTCTTCCACAAGGAGCCATAAATTTGTAGGCAATTTGAAGAGAGAATTTGCCGAAACATGAATTTGAAACACAATTTGAGTTTTTGTACACTGGTGCGTGTATGTTTATTCAAGCAGACAAACAGCAAAGAATACAAGCCAAAATGTAAAGCCAAAAATTAGGATCAAAGTCCTTTTTTTTCTTTTTTTTTTTTTTTTTTAAATCGTTTTCCCCAAAAACAAGACAAGCTATTTGACTAGCATTATCTTTTGTAACATACAAATAGCAATTTCTTTTTTTTGTCTTTTCTTTTTTCTTCGTTGAATACAAGTTTAGGAGACACTTTTTTTTTCTCGTCCTTTTTTGTTGCTGTTACCTACTTAAGACATGAAGAGCAAAATTCCTATGAACATACATGGTACTATATAGCCAAATAGACAGGTTGAGCACAAAATTGCAAATTTAAAAATTTCAATCCCGATTTTAAAAAGTAGGAAACGACTTCCAAACAAAACATAAAACAAAAACAGTTCGGCAGAAGCAGGTGGGAGTGACTACTGATCGAGTCCAAGCGGATTCTTAAAATATGTACAAGAAAACCCGCCGGGAAGAGGAGAGAGGCAACCTTTAATGGATTTGAGGGCCAATCAAGTCTCTATAAAAAGGTTTGTTTGTTTTTTTTTTGTTGGTTTTATTGAAAACAAAAGAGCCCTACATTCTCTACTTCCACTGTTGCCCAAAAGAATCCTGATAAAACTCCTGGTTGTCAGATTTGTAACCATAGTTACCAGAATGATCGCCACCTTGCAAGGGTTGCTGTGCAATGGGTTGCGAGCCCCAGTTCTGATTAATGGTCTGGCGCCGTTTGGAATCTGGCTGGTTGTAGCCATCGGCTTTGCGCTTGCCTCCTACATTTCCACCGCGTCCACCCCGAACACCACGTACCCCGCGCCCTCTCGGCAGCACGCCGCCTCTGGCTCCTCCGCGTGGGCCCCTGCTGGCTCCCGGACCGGCCCCTCCGCGCTGCGGGAAGCCCGCCCGGCCCCGTGGAGCGCTGGCCCCTCTGCCGCGTGCGGGGGACGCCCCGCCTCGGGCCCCTCCGCGAGCCCCTCTGCCTCGAGCGGGCGCCTGGAAGTCATCGTAGCCAAAGTATGGGTCGTCGTAGCCGCCCCTGTAGTTATGGTAATCGTAACCATAATAATCGTAGTAATCTTCATAGCCATAATAGTCGGGCGGGTAGGAGTAACCGCCCCGACTGGCTCCCCTGCCCCGGCCCCTGGCAGGAGGCGGCATCTGAGGAGGCCCATAGTAGTAGTAATCATCATACCTGGGAGAGAAGAGCACAGATGGGTTTACGATGAAACAACAGGCCGCTCTGAGATCACTCAGCTCAGAGACCGTAAGTCCAGCTCCAACCCAACCAAACATCTGCTTGAGTAATCAGGGCGTTCAGAATAGGGCTGCAACGATGCATCGCAATTTTAACAGCAGATGGCGCTGTTCTTAGTTTATATACCCATTTAATTATTTCTTTCCCTTTCTCCCTTTGTTTTATTTATTTATTTTTTCTTTCTCTTCTCCTCTATAAACATTCTACTCTGACCTTCTACAAACAGGCTGTTCTACACACATACACACACACATATATATGGAAATGCATCGAGATACACAATCCACACAATTGTTACACACACTCTGCATAACTACAAGTACATCTTACTTTGTGTTCTACACATTTTGTATTTATAGTATAATCAATGTTTTGTCTTATGTATTGCTTTAAAACTAATAAAAAAATAAATAAATAAACAGATATATAGATAGATAAATAAAAGCAACAGATGGCGCTATAGGCTAGTTTTTATCCGCACACTCAAATGCTCATAAAGAGCCCTAAAGAGTGCTTGTGCGTTCAGCTAGTGGTTAAATGTACTTGCACCTCGGCTCAGAATGCTTTTATGATGAAAGACTAATGTAAACAGCCCACTGTGAAAACCCTTGTAATTTGCTTCAACCTTTTCAAACTATGAATGATTATTTGAGGTTCAAGTGGTGTGTATGTGTAAGGAACTGGAAGCAAGCAGAGTATGGCTGTTTCTAAAGCATGCTGTCACGCAGTACCATCTGCTGTTAAAAAAACTAAGCTCAGAATCGATTCCAGAGAGAATCACGATGCATTTGGGTGAAAAAAAAAAAAAAAAAAAAAAAAAAGCAGCAGATTGATGTGTCAATTATTCATGATGCATCGATTTATTGTCACAGCCCTAGTTCAGAATGACTCAAAATACCAAGTGTGCTGGATAATGCTGCGTTCAAGTCCTCCTGGGATGTTCGTACTTACGAGTTGACAACTTGTCATCACGAAGTCAGGTGCGTTCAAGTCATTTTGGTAGGAGCAAGATGGCGATTTAACTTTTCTACATAAAATTCAACGATTTTTTTTTTACTCTACATCTACAAAATGGTGAATAAAGAATGTGCATCGTGTTTTTGCGTTTTCCTGTTTTTCTTCAATTTATGAAGATGTAAACTGAATCTTTATATATTCTATGGTAACTATACAATAATATAATATTTGGTATATGTAACCTATATAGTTTTATTGTACATTACAAAAAAATAAATCTTTATTCATTTCAACAAATTTACCGTCAATACAGACGCTTCATATCTAGTCTTTGGCCATTGCATCAGACACGTTTTTTCACTGACACGCCCCCAACTCGGAAACTCGGGGCGTAAAGAAAATCTCAAGTTTCCTACTCGTAATAACTTTGCGGCATTCATGTGCGTTCAACTCATAAATACGATGTATCCGATATAACTTGAACGCATCATGAGAGTTGAAACTTTTAGCAGCCCTTCAAGAGCAGGGTTGGACACCCACAAAACTCACATTTGCGTCTTCGCTGCTTGACGCTGCGCCTTCCTCTCTTTCCGCTTCTGGTCGGGTGGCTTGGCAAACACAATCTCAATGTGCTCTCCCTCTAAATCTTTACCGTTCATTTCGGCCAGCGCCTGCAAACATCCATATCACAACACTGTAACAACCACTCAAAACCACAAACAAAACGTGCACAGCCATTCATAAGATCTTACTTAAATTAGAACCTTAAGACACTAGGGAATTAGTTACTACTAGCTCGTTTGTAACTAATTCTATACATTATTAGGTCGCACCAGCTGTTCATAAGGCAGGACGTAGCTAGTAGTTTGTAAGCTCTCTAAAAAGTAATGCGTAGTCGCATATGACGACATTTACCCTGAACGATTCCATAAAAGCCTTCAAACGCACAAGTAGAACTTGTTTAAAATGTTGTGAATTTCAATTAAAAAAAATCTGATGAATCAGATGAATCACCTTCGATAATGAACGCGATATTGCGTAGCTTGTCAGTGAACTACGGCTCTGTGTATTAAATGCCGCTCCATTTGAAAACAGGTGATGGAGATTTACCGCTAATCAAGGAACCGGCTTTACTGACGAGATGCGCATGCATATCGTATGAGATATATCGCCCAACTTCATTCTAAGTTCTTTTGGATCATGTAACTAACGGTAATAAGTTTCCATTAAAAACAATACTTAATCATGAATAACATTAGCCTATATGTAAGCTATTTTACATGTAAATAACATTCAGAAACTGTAACTGAAATATAAGAATCAATAAATACTGAGAAATTCCCTTTATTACTGATTTCATTTGACGTGCACAACATGGACCAAAGCACACGGAGGCACGCTGTGGATGGGGTGTTGAAGAAAAGCTAAAAAAAAAAAAAAAAAAAAAAAAAAAAAAAAAAACAACACACCGTTTATTCACATATTGTTCTCTCTCTTTATATGAACATGAGGTTGTCGGGTAAAAGAAGAGCATATTGATGCAGTTCACTCAGTCTGATATTTTATTCCTACAGTTACTCCTGACCGGACGCTTTCGTAAATATTTAGTTTAGACGTATAGTTATGCTTCATCTAAGTGTAATGGTGCAACGGAAAAATATTTAGTAGTGCGCAAGTTGTAACTTAGCCTAGTTTTGACGTAAATGGGCACAATGTTGTAACTTACGTACAGCTGGTGTAACCGGCCCCAGGTCACTTGTTCCAAAGCGTCTTACCTTGACCGCTCCATCTCTCTCATCGAAGTGAATAAAGGCGTAGTCTTTCAGTTTTTTCACTCGCTCCAGTTTGCCAAACTGGCCGAACGCTTTTTCAAGTATTTCCTCTGTGACACTGTTTGCCAGGTTCCTGACAAACAACACTTTCACCTAGGAGCAGACGAGAGGACAACATGAGCTCCCTAGTTGTAAGGGAAGACAAGGCCTAAAAATAAGCACCATTATATCTGTCTGGCATTTAGATTTAGGTCATTTGAAAAGACTTTGATCAACAGTGCACCCATAACAGAGGGATGACTCTAACCAACATGTGTGAAGTCAGCATGAAGCCTACTACTTCAGAAAAGTGTTATCTGAAGAGAATGAGGATAGAGAATATCTGTAGTAACTGAGAAGGCGATCATCTTCACTAAAGAGAAGGCCTTGTGGTTTAGCACTGGATCATGTTCTGACCTTTGCCATGACCTCCGGGTCTGGATCCTCAATAGGGTCAGCCCACTCGACGGTGACCACATTCCCCCAGACCTTCACCTTCCCGCTCATGAGCCTCCGTCGAGCCTGTGCTGCTGTTTTGTGGTCCTCATACTCCAGAAAACAGAAGCCCCTGTTCTTTTTCTTATCATCCGGCTGATGGTAAAGGATGACGTCAGTAAGACCCTCTGACAAAAAGAGAAAGAACATTCAATTTAGATCTTTGAAGAACCCTAAAGAACAAAGCACGGTGAGAGGACACAGAGGAATGCACCCTCATTTCAAAGCAAAGCTCACCTGTGACTTTGGAAAACTCTTCAACAATCTGTTCTTTTGTCTTGCTCTTGGGGATGGAGCCCACAAAGAGTCTGTTGTTTGCCACCGATATACACACGCCAATATGTTTTCCCGGGCGAATTTCATGATTGTTACACTGAGAGGAGAAAAACAGCGATTGAACAACTGTTGAATTTGTAAAGCAAAACTCATGTCTACCACTATCCAATCACACTTTTTCTGCAACAAAAATGTGTTCCCCACAAATGAGGTTCTCTGGAGTGATTCTGAGATATGATTGTGAATCTAGTTTGACACTTGAAGACAGAAGCAGCTGGTATGCACTTATAAATGGACCTGTATGAATTGTATGTCTTACTAGCTTGACGGCCTCCTGTGCAGCCTCTTTAGTGCAGAATGTGAGGAAGGCGTAGCCCCTGTTCAGGCCGCTCAGAGGGTCCATCATCAGACGCAGGTCCCAGATCGGCCCTGCCTTCTCAAACAGAGGCACGAGCTCATCTTCAAACAAGTCCCTCGGGATCTTGCCCACAAAGATCTGCAGAATGGAGAAGTCAATGAGCCAGTCTGACAGGTTAGAGCCAAAGCTTACAGCCATGCTAAAACACCCCAGAAGCTACAATACGATTTTAATAATTTCCTTTTATCTTCAAAGTATCAGTCTTAAATGCACTGAGGATTTGAAAACAGGAAGGTGATGCAAGTCATTTATTAATCACTCTATAACACCTGATTGTGACCAGGATTATCGTTAACAAAAAATAAAATAAAAATAATAATAAAATACAATAAACAGCATTATTTGATAAACATTACCTCAAAAACTCAGGCAATCTTTCTCATTTTCATTTAATGCTTAAGTACTGTAATAACTAAAATAAAACACAAAATTACTTGAAAACAAGCCAAAAAACAAACACTAACTAACAATATAGCAATACAGAGACTGTTCAGTGGCATCATTCTCAAATATGTCTTCTCACATAAAAAGTCAACTCAAATCAGAACGTCCAATTATTTTATTTGTTTAGCAGCCAAGAATGGGTGAAGTGGGATAATGAAAAGGCATTAGTTTCACGTGTGGGTCCTGTTCATCCGGTTGCGGTGCTTTTGATACTAACTGTACATTAACATGCTATGTTTGGAATTCCACACAGACTTTGGTGTACCTGCTAACATCTGAGCAGCAACTGCTGGGTTTTACAGCAGCCAGATGAGAGGCTGTTGAGTCAGATCTTAGCGGTAAACTGTCAGCGTAACAAAGTTACTCCAGAACAGTGTACATAACTCATCATTCAGACAGCCTTTAAAGACACCTGATCTAGCACCTAACAGCTCCACACCACCACTGTCCTGATGTGAATTACCTCTGTGCCGACCGAGGGCTGAGCACCTGTGTAGACGGACTCTGGCGGAGGACCGCCGTACTTGCGCTGACCTGTAGTGACATCAAGGGTGTAGCCTGTTCTCTCAAGCAAAGTCTGAAAAACACAACCAAACCAATGAATCAACACAGGCGCTCATTTCATTGAAGTGAAATGTTCAGGGCCCTATGAAATCGGTTTTATTTTTCCCCCAAATTCTGTTCTTTTTGTTTTAATTTTTCTGGATTCAGTTTTTAATTCTCAATTTTTCTGGACTATTTTTAATGGTTAAATTAAATGTTACCAATCAAAAAAGCATGTCTAATTAATTCAAATCATGAAACGTATAGAATTTAACATCAACTTATTAAAAGTTTAACAAAAATGACGTGTTTAGGGCCCTATGAAATTTTATTTTTTCCTACCTTATGTTTTGTTACCAAATTGTTTTAGCATGTCTAATTATTTCAATGCATGAAAACAAGTTTCACATGGTTATGAAATGAAGGCATAAAACAATCTTTTAATTAATAAAAATTAAGCAAATTTTATTTTTGGCAAATAAAGGGGACTTACTATTACAATTGAAAATAAATATTGTATGATAATTCCTTAAAAAAATAAGGTTTTAATAATTTTAGTAGTACGTACACTCTACTGAACAATAGTAATGTATTTCTACCGCAATGTCTTCAACTTAAATATTAGTTAAATTGCTGATTAATTCATCCAAACTTTGACAAAGTCCGTGACATTCCGCATTAAAAACTAAATTCCATTTTTAGAACTGGATTCAGTCCACGTTTTCCGCATCGTGGAAATTGTAGGGCCCTTAACGTTAAATAAAAAGCCCAAATGCACCTTAATTTTTGCTTCATCTGGTCCTTTCGTGGAATCTAGAACTTTGGTCCCCTGTTTCTCTCTCTGCCTGTAAGTCTTCATCACTCCACAGAGAAAGGCACTTTTGTTCTGGGTGAAAGTGAGCGAGAGGGAGTTAGTAAATCCTCCCCATGTTTCACTACACTGACTCAAAGAGCAGAGCGAGAGCACTTACTTGCACATGGGATAGGTCGCTCTCTTTGAACTGGACGAGGACTTGCAGTGCACCTTCCTCATTGAACTCTTTCAGTGCTTCAATGGCCCTCTCATCCAGGTCACTGTGCGCCACA
>JAFVLL020013206.1:0-15041 GCA_021397915.2 Tor tambroides | reverse complement strand
AGTGTATGTTTGCTGGTAAGATGTGTTTGACAGTTTGAGGTGTGGAGAATTGTGCAGTGAGGTTGGTAATTTTATTAATGAAGAATGTGGCAGTCGTCAGCTGTTAGAGTTGATGAAGGAGGGGGAGGAGGAAGACAAAGAAAGGAGGAAAATGTTTTAAAGAGCATGCGAGAGTTAGGCGAATTGTTAATTTTGTCGTGATAGTATGTCCTTTTAGCAGTGGAGACATTAGCAGAGAAGTCAGAGAGGAGTGATCGATATAAATTAAGGTTAGTAGGATTTTGTGATTATATATTTGTGATTGTATATATATTAAAATACATTTTTTCATTAGGCAGACAATTTCATTTGTGTGTGTGTTCGCCTGATAGGGAAGTTGCAGTGACAGAAACGGTGATATTCCAGATAAAGTTTAAAATGAGTAAAGCCTGTGTTAATGCTATTGAGTAGGCTAATATGGCCAAAGAAGGTATTTTGTTTTATAAATAAATGTTCATTCATAGAGCAGCCGCGATCAGCTCCGGTGCGCGTGGAGCCTAGCCTGCGCTCCCAGACGTGTGCAGTGATGTGCAGATCAGCTCTAAGGTCACTGAATCTGCTGTTAAAAATGAACCATTCATCATATCATCATGCAAAACATACACGACGTATTTTTCATTGTTTCTCGAAACGTCATAGCATTTCCACTCCGGCGATGACTGCAGCATATGTCCCCACGCATCATTTACGTCGTCACGCGTTGACATCAATTGCGATCGGTTCGTGAGATCGGCCAAATGTATGAGTACCGATCGAGTCATAAAATGTGATTATCGGCCGATACCGATCTCCGGCCGATCGATCGGAGCATCCCTATTCAGCATTTTTATTTTTGTGATAGAACAGTATAGGCTGACAGGAATCAAAGTGGTAGAGAGAGGTGAATGGGATCAGGAGAGTCCTCGAGTTTAAATATTCCAAAATCAAAGCAAAGGTTGATAAACCCAGCATTTACATTTAGCAGACACTTTTATCCAAAGCAACTTACATTGCACTCAAGTTACAATTTTAAATAAGCTCTTGCTTTCCCTGGGAATCAAACCCATGACCTTGGCGTTGCTAGCGCTATGCTCTACTATTTGAGCTACAGGAAAGCTTACAGTACAACTGACACACAGGCAGTGTTGGGCAGTAACTAGTTACTAGTAACTTAGTTACTGTAATAATATTACTTTTTGCAGTAACTAGTAGTGTAACTAATTACTAATAAGATTTCAGTAATAATATTACAGTTACCATCCATAAAACAGCTTAGTTACTTAGTTACTTTTGATGCCTCAACCCTTCTGATTTAAAATCAAACAATCAAATAATTCCTAGATTTATTTTCATAATTTTCATGACTGGCACATGCATGTGATGTCCCCAGTGCAGGCAAGCTTATATGGAGAAGCTTACATTCAGCAGATAGAAATATTGCATTACATTGATTTTGTCAGGAAAAAAGATGATCTGAACACTGTTGTGTAAGTTGTGGCTTTCCTTTACTCTGGCATTACATCCGTCTGATCAGCATTACATTATATTACTATAATTAAAAATATTTTTGGAAAATTAAACAGTTTCTTAAAAAACTTATGTGATTTGATAAAATACATAATGAAATATAATCGTATATAGGTAACGGAGAAATTACAATTAGCTTCAAGCTACACATTTCCTATAGCGTTAATGACAGATCATGTCAGGTAAAAGGGAAAGCAAAACATTCTGCAGATGATAGGATATTTAATGTTGTGTCCGCTGACTTTAACCGTTTCAAGTTTAACGCACTTTCATGTTCTATGCAGGTCGTTTCCACGCAGCACCTATATTAAGACTTTTCGGTGATTCGCAGCCTTCTCTGGATAACTGAGTGGGCTGGTATGCTGGGGGTGTTAGTAAAAGGCAATTTCTTAAGCTGTGCCGTTATTTATTAATGTTAATTTATTGCATTTGAAGTACACAATAATTGTGCCATTAGTACAAATCAAGTTTACTTGAAATGCCATTGCAATGCATTTTAAAGTCAATAAAAGTAAGGGTTAGTATGACCTCAGTTTGTTATTAGTATAATATTAATGTATGTTCAACACTCTTACAGTCTAATTGAATTGCAATTGTAATGTTGCCAAAATACATTTGAAGTTTTAGCTGAATGCCCAGGTGAAAAACAAGTACACTTGCATAAAGTGCTGTATTTTCACACACTAATTTTGCACTTAATATACTAAAAATGATCCTTTAGTACTTCTTAAGATAAACTTAAGATCATCTAAGTGTACTCAACTGTGCTATTTTGAGACACCATGAATATGAACTAAAATGCGCTTTTAACATACTATCTTTGTATTTAAAAAAATTATTTAGCTACCACTTGTAGTACACCTGAGTGTACTAGTGAATGAAAGATGGGTTCAAGTGTACTACAAGTGGTAACTAAATACATTTTTAAATAAAAAAGATAGTACATTTGAGTTCATATTCATGGTGTCTCAAAATAGCACATTTGAGTACACTTAGATGATCTTAAGTTTATCTTAAGAAGTACTAAAGGATCATTTTTTGTACATTATAGAAGTGCACTTGTTTTTCACCTGGATGAATTCTGCATTTCAAAAATTAAATAAAAGAGTGGATATTTAAAGTGTACTATAAGTGTACTTGAAATAGTTCCACTTTAGCACAAACAAATATATTTATTACAATTTTAGTTGAACTTCAGCACTGCTTTTGGACAACTAAAATGCATTTAGTACAAAATTAGTTGTTGCAATTTAGCAGACTTTAAGTATACCAATTTATAGTGTGCCACAAATATATTTAGTTATACTAAAGTACATACGAATAAATTATACTTAAGTCTGCTATTTTTTCACTAGGGAATTAATGAGATTAATAGATCACTTCTACTTGAATGTAACTAATCACTATTGAGTGTCTGTAATCACTTCTGACTGCGATCCAGTGGGGATTTTGGTCAAATGATGAGGCAGAAATACGTTGTTAGTAACATTCTAGAAGAATTTGATGTGGAAGATACACAGTTACAACTTCTGTGGGGCGTGAAGAAAAAGTAATGTAAGTAGTAGTGTAACTAATTACTGTTGCCAGAATGTAATAAGTAAAGTAACAATATTACTTTTGAAAGGAGTAACTAGTCATGAGTAATATATTAGATTCTTTGAGTAACTAGCCCAACACTGCACACAGTGAATTAAAAACACAGACAGCACAACACAAGCAGCAGAGAGACACTCAAAAACAGAAGAAAACAGGTCCGCTGAGGGCCTCTGGTGACCGGCGGGTGAACAACAGCAGCAGACCACTGACAAGACTTCAACTACAGAACATTACATTTCTGTAAAGGTTTTGTGGTTAACACCTAGGAAACTAGGCAGCTAGGACATGATCATTTAAAACAGCGCTAGGTCTCCTGAGTCACGACCCAGAAATGGGCTGCGGGGCTGATTTTGGTAATGCACGGCGAGGAACAACTGTGCTAAATGCAAATGTGACCCTGGACCACAAAACCAGTCTTAAGTCGCTGGAGTATATTTGTAGCAATAGCCAAAAAAAACAAAAAAAAAACACTGCATGGGTCAAAATTATTGATTTTTCTTTTATGCCAAAAATCATTAGGATATTAAGTAAAGATCATGTTCCATGAAGATATTTAGTAAATTTTCTACCGTAAATATATCAAAACTTCATTTTTGATTAGTAAAATGCATTGCTAAGAACTTCATTTGGACAACTTTAAAGGTGATTTTCTCAATATTTTGATTTTTTTGTAGCCTCAGATTCCAGATTTTCAAATAGTTGTATCTCAGCCAATGTAAAGATTCCACTGAAGGCGAGCGTAGTGATGAACCCAAGTGCGGTTTATTTACAATGTGAAATCCAAACTCCAAACATAATCCAAACAGGCTTGACATGAAACAGGCGTGGCGTGGCATGAACAGACTAGACTCACCGACAGCAGGTTACAACATCAATACACGACAAGGATCAATGGCAAAGACATGGCTACTTATAGCAAACACTAAGGGTCACATGACAAGAACCAACCAATGAGGAAACAAGACACGACTAATACAACCAATCAGAACATGACACATTGAACAACGGAACCAATAGCAAGGAGACATGAGGGCAAGGGAAGCATGACATAAACAGGAACCATAACTAAACTTCAAAATGGCATAGAAAACAAGAACATGACAAGAGCCCAAACAGGCCTTACCTTCTGTAAATATTGTCCTATCCTTACAAACCATACATCAACGGAAAGCTTTTTTATTCAGCTTTCAGATGATGTACAAATCTCAAGTTTGAAAAATTGACACTTAAGACTGGTTTTGTGGTCCAGGGTCACAAATAAGAAAATAAATGATGTTCAAAATAAATACATAAAGAAACAACAACTTTGAGTTATTGAGCAACGCTGTAATGAAATTGTCCTGTTCAGCCTATTTTAAGCAACAATCAGTTTTCTTGTTGGGTCTTTTGCTGTTCTTGATCATTTCAGTCATCTTTGGGTCTCCACTTGTAAATCAATGTGTAAACCATGCAATAATCATCTGAATAAACAATCAATTAATCAACTGAACATTCATTCATATAAATCTGGATAAATAAAAAAGAATAGATAAAAATCAATTAATAATTAGAATGACTGTCACGTTTAGCCTGCCGCTCTCACCTGTGTCTTTTAGTTTTTGTTATCTGTACTGTCTGTGATTTTTTAAGTTCCTTGTTGGTTATTGTCTTGACTAGTTCTGTTTTGATCAGTGTTTATCTACTGGATCACTTCTTTCTTATTTGCTTGGGATGATGGCTCAAGTGAAAGCACATTTACATTCACTGATGACGGTCCAAATAAACACAATCTGTCTGTGACAGACTAAATGATGAAACTCCAAACGAGACGAACTGAGAACAACCATTCAGTGAAGCAACGGAGGCAAAGGTTGAAATATTCAATAACTGCTTTGAATAAAAAATAAAACACATTCTGGGTTTTTGAGTACTAAAAATATTCTTTTTTTCCAAAAATGCATCTTCTTCAAGTTCACACTACCACTGTGATGCGAGAAGATCGTGAGGGATGGATAATATTTAATTTTGTGAAAAAGAAGGTAACGTGTGTGTATAGGTCTGTGTGTGTGTGTGTTTGAGATGTCCTTATCTGCTCCTGTAGTTAGGGCATTGAGTGCTGATACTGATACTGTGCTACAGCTAATCATGAGAGTCAAACATGATGAGGGCGATCAACAGCAGCACCTTTTTGAGGTTTGTTTAAATAAACAGTTGTATTATACTTGGAAACCAGTGCGTCAAACTGGTTTTTATCCTGAATATGTGGATTTCAGACTTCATGTCCTGTCTCTGAGTGAGCAGTGCTTGTTGGTATCGATTCAAATGACACTGATATGATGTACTGTATGTAGCTGTCAGACCAGCTCCAGCGACAACATTGTTACATAATTACAGTCTTTAAGAGTGTGTTAATCACATACCTTAAAATATCACGTTTCTGTTTAGCAAGCGCGCAGGATCCAGCCTGAAAATAAAGGTGAAAAAGTTCCATACATGTAAAAAATTCTTTGCAATTTGTGTCTTGTGTCTCTGTAAAACCAGTAAATTTTGACTTTGTGGGGACATTTTTAGGTCCCCATGAGGAAACAAGCTTATAAATCATACAGAATAATGTTTTTGAAAATGTAAAAATGCAGAAAGTTTCCTGTAAGGGGTAGGGTTAGGTGTAGGGTTGGTGTAGGGCAATAGCACATACAGTTTGTACGGTATAAAAACCATTACGCCTATGGAGAGTCCCCGTAAACCACAAAACAAACATGAGTGTGTGTGTGTGTGTGTGTGTGTGTGTGTGTGTGTGTGTGTGTGTGTGTGTGTGTGTGTGTGTGTGTGTGTGTGTGTGTGTGTGTGTGTGTGTGTGTGTATGTTTGTGTCAGTGTGTGTGTGTGTGTGTGTGTGTGTGTGTGTGTGTGTGTGTGTGTGTGTGTGTGTGTGTGTGTCAGTGTGTTGTGTTGTGTGTGTGTGTGTGTGTGTGTGTGTATGTTTGTGTCAGTGTGTGGTGTGTGTGTGTGTGTGGTGCGTGTGTGTGCGTGTGTCAGTGTGTGTGTGTGTATGTTTGTGTCAGTGTGTGGTGTGTGTGTGTGTGTGGTGCGTGTGTGTGCGTGTGTCAGTGTGTGTGTGTGTATGTTTGTGTCAGTGTGTGGTGTGTGTGTGTGTGTGTGTCAGTGTGTGGTGTGTGTGTGTGTCAGTGTGTGGTGTGTGTGTGTGTGTCAGGGTGGTGTGTGTGTGTGTGTGTGTGTATCAGTGTGTGTGTGTGTGTGTGTGTGTGTGTGTGTGTGTATCAGGGTGTGGTGTGCATGTCAGTGTGTGTGTGTGTGTGTGTGTGTATGTTTGTGTCAGTGTGCGGTGTGTGGGTGTGTGTGTGTGTGCGCGTGTGTCAGTGTGTGTGTGTGTGTGTGTGTGTGTGTGAGTGTGTGGTGTGTGTGTGTGTGTGTGTGTGTGTGTGTGTCAGTGTGTGTGGTGTACTTGTTTTTTCTATCCTGGTGGGGAATTAGACCTGAATACACACAGCTTCATGGGGACTTGTGTCACGGTGGGGACCTAAATTGAGGTCCCCACGGGTAAACAAGCTTATAAATCACACAGAATGAAGTTTTTTGAAAATGTAAAAATGCAGATAATTTTCCTGTAAGGGGTAGGTTTAGGTGTAGGGTTGGTGTAGGATGATAGAAAATACGGTCTGTACAGCAGAACAACATTATGCCTATGAGAGTCCCCACAAGGATAGCAGAACAAGTGTGAGTGTGTGTGTGTGTGTGTGTGTGTGTGTGTGTGTGTGTGTGTGTGTGTCAGTGTGTTGTGTGTATGTTTGTGTCAGTGTGTGTGTGTGTGTGTGTCAGTGTTTTGTGTGTGTGTGTGTATGTTTGTGTCAGTGTGTGGTGTGTGTGTGTGTGTGTGTGTGTGTGTGTTTAATTACTCATATCTCTGGAATACTTGACTGAGATCAATCAGTTGTTACAGCCTGCAGTCAAATATAATGTAAGCAATCAGTGTCCTGCTGTACTAGTTTCTTCATAATATCTTTCCTTTTTATGCAATGCATTCTAATTTCATATGTATTGTATATGTTTCATGCATCTTGGCATTGTGTGCTGTAAATATTGTTGGCTCTTACAACAAATATGTACATTTGCTTTAGATAAAAGAATCTGATATATAAATGAATATATATGTAAAATGATCAAAATCTGATGAATGTGTGCGTTATGTACGACTCTTAAATCACATTAGTATCTCCACGACTGACCTTAATATGCACGAGTTATTTCATCGATAATAGAGGTTAACTTTCCATATGCTAATTTCATCAGCTGTAAACACTAACCTGTTTTACCAAATGGGCCTGATTCACAATGTTTTTAAAGTTTAATCAGCTACCAAACTATGGTCTGTACGGACTTGTTGAGAAAAGAACTGTTTTGACATTCATTCCGTGTTTGTTTGCTGGAAATTTTAATGAGAACAAAATATTTGCATTGACTTGGCTGTGAAAAGAGCGAGCCCAATAATTGTTTCATTGGAAAATACCTGAGATGCAAAAACGGTTCAATGAAGTTCACGGGAAACAAGGCGAAGCACAAAAATGACTCACAGACGTTACTAAGAACACAGACTGCCTGATAAGAACCTGAAGTGTAACTCTTAAGGCTACAATAACACTGGAGAAACCCCAAAGTACCGCTGTAAGCTAAATACTTACTTTTATCAGCTAGATTTTATCAGCCAAAGTTGAAGTTTCTTCTGCGGTATGTTTGTTTATTAGTTTGGCCCTTCGGTGAATGCCTTCTCCAGCTATTAATATTAGTGGTTGTACTGATGTATTTGTTACCCTTTCAGTGGAATAAATCAAATTATTGTTTGATGCATGGGGGCGGGACTGTGCTCGGTTCCTCAGTACCACAGAAATCGTCCCACAGTTGTAAGGAAACCCTCCAAACCTGTCGGTGCAGGTATGAGGAGCTGTGACTGACAGGCCGAGGTATGAGGTTTCCTCCTGTAATGTGAGTGCGTGTCACTGATTTCAGTGGTGCATGTGCTAAACCGCCGGCTGTGTGTGATGCTGCAGCGAGACTGAGGACCGTCAGACGAACACCTGGACCAAAGCACAGTGAGCAGAGCGATCCGACCCGAGGTCTGTCCATCAGACTCCGGAGCCAGAGATGCATCAGGGACGCCTGCGGCTGCGGCCGTGGCTGGAGGAGCAGATCGACTCCGGCAGATACCCTGGAGTCGTGTGGCTGGACCAGGTCAGAGCTGCAGCTAATACAGCTGCTTCAAGTCACCTTTATTTATATAGAGCTTTTAACAATATAGTGTCAAATAGGAAAATAGGGTGTAAAAGAACAGCAGTTAACACTCATCCAGCTTAGTTCAGTTTAAATAGTATCTGTGCAATCAAGCTGACAATATCACTGAAATTTAAGTATCCTCAACTAAGAAAGCCAGAGGAACCAAAACTCCATCGGTGACAGAATGGAGAAAAAAAACTTTCTTTCTGGGAGAAACCAGGCTTCATTAATCATTTTAACTTTCCAACTTGCCCAGTGCAGTGTTAAACAGATGTTGAATTTACTTTTAACTGCTGTGCATATCTAGATATGTCAGTCTGTGTATATATTTGTGTTTTCTCTTCACTGCGTCAAACTGCAGGCTGCCAGAGTTTTCCAGATTCCCTGGAAGCATGCCGCCCGGCACGGCTGGAACATCGAGAAGGACGCCACGCTGTTTCGAAACTGGGCGATCCACACAGGTACAGACACCGATCTCTCTGATTACAGCGCAGGAAAATAAAAGATATCATCTTGGGGAGAAAAAAAAAGATCAAAATATTTAGTGAAAAAAAAAAAAAATGAAGCAGACAGGAAATGTTTCATATGTTTCAGACAGATATTTCCCTTATATCTATGAAAGTCTATTGCATGATACACTTTTTTACATTTCACAAGTCAATTGTCAGAAAATGATCACAATGCCAAAATAAATAAACAAACAAATAAATATGTAAACATTTTGAAGACTTTTAATGCTTACAGTTAATATATAACTATGCTATATATGAACATACATGTTGTTCATTAGTTATTATATCACCTGCATTGGTTAGCATAAGAAATAAGAGCTATGAATGTCCGAATCTGTGTTTTTATTGAGTGAATGCACATTTGCTATAGTCTCAGGTTTCGCTTGATGTTCTGCGTCTACAAACTCATTCTATATCACTGCAAAACATGATTTTCTTGTTTAGATATTTATACTAGAAAACAAGACAAAAATACTAAGAATTATTGAATCAAGATTTACTTTACAAGTAAAATGACTTAAGATATATACACACACACATATATATATATATATATATATATATATATAAAGATCAAAATTATGTAAGCTTTTGCTTAAAACATACACAGATGTCTGTCAGTGGAGCAAGAAAAGTAATCTTGTTTAGCTTTTGAATTAAGATTATTTTTCTTAACCCATTGGCAGACATTTTTGCTTGTTTTAAGCAAAAGCTTACAAAATTTTAACATCTTTTACTTGTCAAGTAAATGCATCTTGATTCAAGAATGTTTAGACACTTATACTAGAAAACAAGACAAAAATACTAAGAAAATCATTTTTTTACAGTGTATTCAGCAGCCTCAGAAAATATTTAGACTCAAAATGTCTGAATGTCTTTTCATTTGATAAAAAAATATGGCAGTTGATGCTTTTCCCTGAACATCAGAAATATTTGTTTTTAACTGAGTGATCTTGAGGTGAAGAGAATCACGAAACTATCGACTCGTTCCAGAGTTTGACAAACAGAAAGAGTTTAAGACTTTTTGTCTTATTTTGAAAACCTAACATTCAATTTGTGAAATGTTTTGTCTGAAAAGTGTGCTGTATTTATTTTTTTAAAAATCTGGATTGTTTTGATATTTAATATATAATGTGAAGACACTTTTACATTTATAATTGTGTAACGTACCTGAACTGAATTTCTGCAAACACTGAGATTTTGCCCGAATCCTTTGAAAAGTCCAGATGAAGCACCAGAACAGCTCATTACTTGTGATTTTATGCCAAACATGTTTAAAAGAGAAGCTCAATCACGCCAACAATTTTCAGCTTGGCCAGGAATACAGCTGAAGACTGACAGCCTGAGCACATGATCACACAAACTCCTCTCCTCTCCTGGGTTTCAGGGCGATACAAACCCGGCACAGACAAACCCGATCCCAAGACGTGGAAAGCGAACTTCCGATGTGCGCTCAACTCCCTGACAGACGTCAAAGAGCTTCAGGACAAGAGCATCAAGAAAGGCCACAACGCTTTCAGAGTTTATATTCTCCTTCCACACAGCAAAACAGTCAAAAGACGCAAAGGTACAGGCACCTTCTGGGATATTATTTAATACTTCTAGATTTCACTTATAGTGCATGTGTGTATATGTATGTGACCCTGGACCACAAAACCAGTCTTAAGTGTCAATTTTTCGAATTTTGTTTGTTTGTTATGATAGGACAATATTTGTCTGAGATACAACTATTTGAAAATCTGGAATCTGAGGGTGCAAAAAAATCTAAATATTGAGAAAATCAGCTTTAAAGTTGTCCAAATGAAGTTCTTAGCAATGCATATTACTAATCAAAAATTAAGTTTTGATATATTTACGGTAGGAAAATTACAAAATATCTTCATTGAACATGATCTTTAATTAATATCCTAATGATTTTTGCCATAAAAAAAAATGGATAATTTTGACCCATACAATGTATTGTTGGCTATTGCTACAAATATACCCCAGCGACTTCAGACTGGTTTTGTGGTCCAGGCTCACATATTGTGTTCCTAAATGAGATTTAGGTTATTCTCATTAAGGCATAAGAAGTCTGAGTTTGTGATGATGTTTCTCTTCAGCGTTAAGGTGTTTGGATAGCGACAGTAAAGCAGCAACACCTCCACAAACACAAAGGAGCATACCTCTGGAGAGATTTACAGGTGTGAACCGATGACAGGTGTCAACCTAAAACACTACCTACCTTCCCCATTATAACACACCTGTTATATCTTTCCCGTGTGGATACAGAGGCCTTCTGGAAGCTGACAGATGACCGAGGCAGTGCCACGGCTGAAGCCAAGTGTGTCGAGGAGGAGAGACCGGTCATCACCTACTCACAGGGTAACTGCACTCGCCTGTGGACAATAATCAAGACTAGCAGAGGTTTAAAAGTGACTAATTAATGACCTCCGCAGGACTGCAGCTGAACAAGACAGACGAGCACGAGCAAACAGAAGCTGTGCTGAAGGTAAGATCTCTGATGGACATGTTGGCTTGACAAACTGTTCTCATCCAAACATTAGGAGTCGATCTCAGGACGCCGAAGATTAACCCATTTAATCCCACCGCTCACAATAGTGACCGTTTATAAAGCTTGAAAAACCTTACTGACTGATGTTTTAGTGCACTTCCTACAAATATGGAAAAAATAAAGGGTCTCAATTAAAACTGTGCAGTTTCACATGATTGGTGTAAATTGTCACATGACCAGAGCAGTTTATTTGCTGTTTGCACCTTGAGAAGATGATGACTGCATCAAAGCTCCAAAACAAAAGGCTAGTAAAGTATGTTAACATAAAGATATGACAAAGATTTTTGGTACGCATGATCTTTAAGGTGTCTAGTATTAATAAATGAATTCACATATACTCAGTTTTGTTGAGTGTGGTCATAGAGTGAGTAAACATCTTGATGGTCACGATAGTGACCGGTGGGATAACAGTGAACTTAGGTATACAATATAATCCAGTTGCAGTTGTTTGTGAAAATTGCAATAAAATGTTGCAATTACAAAATGCACTAAATTATAATTTCAAATGTTACAAAAATTTTACAGTATTGATGTTGTAATACTGGTAGAACTGATATAAAATTTGATGTTATATTTTACAAAAAAGTAACAATTTTGAAATGCGCTGATGGTTGTATTTTTTTGTTTTTAATCTCAGTGTTCCTATCAGTGTTGTATAAGAGTTTTATGCATAATAGTAGAATGTGACCAAACAGTTTAAAATAGCTGAGCTAAGATATATAACTATTTTTATGACTGCAGAAATATGTGATTTCAGTACTCACCTTATCCCACCGGTCACTATTGTGACTGACCATAAAACACAATTTTTCACACACTTCTCCAAAAAAAAAAAAAATTATTGATTATTTGAAAGGGTTACTAATGACACATCATTTGGATATTTTCATGTCTGGGAAAAATTTGGAATTAAACGGGTTAAAAATGGCTCACTTGCATGAAGCTGAAAGCCTAATAAAAGCATCTTCAGAGGTCTTGCTAGGATCAATTCTCTGTTAAACATGATCGCTGGAGCATCTGATGCACAAAGATACACCAGCTTAAAAACCAGTCTCGGCGATAACGCTTAGCCGTCTCAAATTACTGTTTATCAAGATATTTTTCAGGTGATTGTGAGTGGCTCCACAGGACACTAGAATAGCTCTGGAGCAGGTTATGTTCATAAAATAGTTGCAAAGGCAACTTACCCTGAAACTTAAACAATACTATAGTCATTTATAGTGTTTTTGAACCAAGTGTATCATACTGTATATATTATAGTATTTACAACACTTCGTTAAGGCATACTGTAGTGTAAACCAGTGAACTGATAAACTGTAATAAATACTGTAGTATACTTGAGTTTTTACTACAGTAAACTGTTGTGTATTGTAGTACAGTATTGGGTGTAGTAATTTGTGTATATTACTATAGTTGTTATATTACCATAACAAATCAATTCAAGTACTTTACTACAGTATGGTTCAAAAACACTATAGTATTTACTATAAATTACTATAGTATTTTTTTCATTTGGGTTACCTCAGTTTTGGGAACAGAAAGTTGAGGTTATCTGTTTACTTGGGTTTAAAAAAAAATGCATTTGTATCTGTCAGCCACTCAAAAAACACTTTAAATGGATAGTCATGTGATTTATTCACCCTGTGGAAGTCAATGGGGACCAACACCTGTTACCAGCATTCTTCAAATCATCTAAATAATCACAGAAGTGTGATTTTTGGGTGAACGATCCCTTTGACAACGCCACAAGACATGGCCTTCATGAACTCAGCTCCAGCTAAAGCTTTGCCAAGCCAACGCCGAGGTTTGTTTTGAGCGGCTCTTTTCTAGTTAACGGCGGTGTGTGTTCGTTCTGCAGATCGTGGATCACCTGAAGACCCTGGAGCACTGGAGTCCCTCGTACGAGAGCGACAGGGGCTGGAGGTCAAACTCCATGTGGATGGGATGCCTGTGTAAGAAAACATCTCAGCATCCTACAGCTATTCCCAGTAAACACTGAAGAACAGAATAATCTTCTAACCAAGTGTTCCACCTAACCATTTGATCATTTTGAAGCATTACGTGTCCTTATTAGATGCAAGCTAATGTGATCTGATCTGTGAACTGCTCTGATTTCAGGCGAGACGATGGAGTTTTCCGGTTACTCCTTCCAGACTGACTGTAACATTCACAATACCTCATCCGCTCACTACGACTAGACCGACTGAGTGAGCACGGTCACACTACTGCATTTGTACTGCTATCTTTTAATTTTTGCAGTGCAACTGAAGGAAAAGCATAGTAATTAATGGACATGTTAACTGGACAGTGACACTTTGCTTGAATGATTTTGAGTTGTAATAAATTATGATAAATGACAGTTTCTTGGTCACTAATAACAGAGGCATAAGTTATCCAAAGAAGACATCAGCTATTTTTATTTGTTTGCCAAATCTTTCAATAAATCTTGAGTTTATGCTTTGGATTAAACTGTGTCACCTTCATTCCCAAACGAACGTGCAGGACACCTGCATCTATTTAATCTTTTCCAATAAGTTTAAACTGACTTTACATTTTATGGGCATTTTTTCTAAAAGTGTGCATCATCTTTTGAGTTAGAGTCTTACATTTAATCAGTGTATTATGAAATCAGTATCAACTAAATTCAGAGGAAACACAGAAGCTGCATCTGAAGTGATATTTAGATGCATTTACACACTGTTGCATGCAGGACATCAGTAAGAACACCTGCTTCAGCTGCAGCTGAATAATGAACCTCATTCATGTACGTATTGAATCAGGTGACAGGAGCCAAACAACTCAAGAGTTCACGGTACGGCAGTGAACGTGTTGTAGAAACGTTAGGAACATTTCAGCTCACCAGGGCTGTCCAATCCAGCCTCGGCAGAGTTTAACTCTGAACGTAAGACCTCGATTAGCTGGATGAGACATGTTTAATGAGGAGCAGAGCAGGGCTGGACACCCCTGACTAATCACAGACTTTTCTCTCTTCAGAGACTGTCAGAAACGCTCGACTCCATTCTGACTCAGCCGGGAGATTTTAATCATGTTACTGCATAATTGAATTTCTTTCAAGTAGTGCTGTCAAATGATTAATCACATCCAAAAGTTTTTGTTTATACATGTACTGTGTATATTTACGTAAATGCACACATACAGCATATATTTTGAAAATATTTACATTTATATTCACAAATTATATCATATATAAATATGTTTAATATATAAATGTAACATTTTTCTTAAATGTATACATGCACGTGCGTGTATTTATATATACATAATGAATATACAGTACACACTCATATGAGACCCTGGACCACAAAACCAGTCTTAAGGGTCAATTTTTTCGAAATTGAGATTTACACATCATCTGAAAGCTGAATACATAATCTTTCTGAATCTGAGGGTGCAAAAAAAAAAAAATTTGAATATTGAGAAAAATCACCTTTAAAGTTGTCCAAATGAAGTTCTTAGCAATGCATATTACTCATTAAAAATGAAGTTGAGATATATTTATGGTAGGAAATTTACAAAATATCTTCATGGAACACGATCTTTACTTAATAT
>JAFVLL020013205.1:0-18325 GCA_021397915.2 Tor tambroides | reverse complement strand
CTGAAGAAAAAAAGACACCTACATCTTGGATGCCCTTGGGGTAAGCTGATAGATATCAAATTTTAATTTCAAAGTGAACTATCCCTTTAATGTTGCTCAGTGTTTTTAATGATGAGATCATCAGGGGAGTGGTGCATTTCAGGTGAGCCATCGGGTTTCTTTTTAACCTGACCCAGTTGGCAGAGTGCAGTGATCATCTTTTTTGCACTTTTTGTTAAGTAAAAATTCTGTGTTTCCATGTATTATTATTTTTTTAATGAACGGCTTTGTGTCTAAAAGTGCAAGTGGTATAGGTTGCAACTTGGAGGACAAGATGTATGTAAAGTAAAACCGACCAGTATTTTTACCTATTTTTTTTTTTTTTTTTTTTTTTTTTTAAGTTGAGGTTCCAAAATGGGGGTTTTGCTGCAGGACCATTTTTGCGTTCCCAGAGAACCTTTCAGTCAGCCGTTCTTAAAAGAACCATTTTGTCTTAGTGTGCAGAACATTTAAATATTTAAAAATTTTTTAAAGAACATTTTGTACAGTGAAAAGTTCTTTATGGAACCATCAATGCCATTGAAGAACCTTTATTTTTAAGAGTGTAAGATTTTTGGGGAAAAATGTTTTTATTGATGCATTAATCACCCTGCAGTAACAATTGATTTCCAACATGCCAGAAAATTAAAATGAGCACTGACAGAAAATCTCCTCCCATAGAGAGAGAGAAAATTCAAGGCTTTAGGTTTATAGAAGTCTGGACATGGATTTTAAATTGTGATTATAGTTAATGCATTTAGTTTTAACAAAGAGTGTTCAAGTGATTGGTATTACCATGAACTCCACTGCACCCTCTTGATTCTCTCTTTTGAATACTCTCCATGTGCAGTAAAGCATTTTATCCAATCCTATTTTACTATAATTCAGAATTGGAATGCACAGCTTAAGAGGTTTGGCTCGTGTTTCTTCACAGGCACAGTTTTTTCCCTCTTATAACCTTTTGGTGGTGAGCTAAACATCTGTGGGATTCAGTTTTGTTTTAGGAGTTCCTCTCCCCGGTAGTTGTTGAACCACTTTATTGTAAAAGTTCTTTGACCAGCACAGATGGCTTGGACTGGTGCATAAAAGCAGTTACATAAGCAACTCCCAGCCCAAATCAGCTTTTCATCCTTGCATTTACTAAATAAATATTTTTGATCATTTGAGAGATGAACTCAGCTGACATAACTGGACTTGGTTGGATAATGGAAAATGGGTTACAACATGTTGTTGATGTTACTGAAGACTAATTCCCATTTGGCATGTAAGCTCTATGCTTAACACTTGCACTGAAATGAGGGCTAAAATAAGCAAGTGCTGTACTGTGAGTCTGTTTACATTGCTGTTGAGAGCTTTCTGTCTGCCCGGTGTTGCATCTCCATCACTAGAGGATGCGCCTGATATACCCACCAATTAGTTTGCAGTGTTTTACGGTAGTGTGCTCAGCATTTAACATTAAGGAGAGTGCCCTCAAGTGACATAGCCTTGAATACTTCTGTCTTAGTTCATTAGAGAGCATTTAGATTATCCTTTAACTCCTAGCCTTTATGATAGGGTGAATCTATAACTGGGAAATTGCTTCTGTGTATTTAATGAGTCAGTGAAGGGTTTCATCTAGAGCTACAATGAAGCAAAAGGAAAAGAAGTTGTCACTACTCAACTCATTATGCAGAACTATCATTTAATAGGTCACGGCCACCTGATCAAGAATGTTTGTCTAGTATTAAATCCAATTAAAATCAGAGTTTTCATATTCACAAATTTTTGCTCACTCCCATTTCCACATAGTCTCAGTATTGCTATGACAACCAGTGTAGATACATTGGATATTGACTGCACTGTATGAACAAATGGATCTGATTTCTTCACTTGACATATAAATGACACTGTGACATTCAGACCTAAAGATTTTATTTGACAAACATGTTTGTGTTCAGTGTGTATTTACTAGAAAATACCGATGTGACCAAAAACTGCTACATTGATTTTAGAAGTATTGATAAATTGTTGTTTTTATAGGAAGAAATGGAGACGCACATGAGGCTGGGTAATGCAGGAAGATGCTGACTCTGAGAAGAAAGTGAGATCATTGTCCCTCTGCTGCATGCAGTTAGTCACACAGCAGGGGTGTTTCAGTTCGTCTCACTCTGCTGTGCTCAGCCTTTATTTTAGAGGTGTTCGTTGGTCTCTGCTCAACCGAATTGGATCATTTAAAGACTGCATGAAATTAAAATAGGAGACTGTGGTCTTTAGTATAGCTCTATTAATATAATTTCAGGCCATCAATCTGCTTGTGCACTCTCATAACTTGACAGTTACCCTCCTCTTATTCACCACGGTTGAATGAATAACGAATGCAAGATTATATGTGACCATGGACCACAAAACCAGTCATAAGTGTCAACTTTTCAAAATTGAGATTTATACATCATCTGAAAGCGGAATAAATAAGCCATTGATGTATGGTTTGTTAGGATAGGACAATATTTGGCCGAGATGCAACTATTTGATAATCTGGAATCTGAGGGAGCAAAAAACTCAAAATATTGAGAAAATTGTCTTTAAAGTTGTCCAAATGAATTTCTTAGCAATGCATGTTACTAATAAAAAATTAAGTTTTGATATATTTACAGTAGGAAATTTACAAAATATCTTCATGGAACATGATCTTTACTGTCCTAATGATTTTTGGCATAAAAAAATCTATAATTTTGACCCATACCATGTATTTTTGGCTACTGCTACAAATATACCCCAGTGACTTAAGACTGGTTTTGTGGTCCAGGGTCACATATACACAAATAAATCACATCCAATATGTCTGAAAGAAAAATAGTATAATTACTTAACAATTACAAACTAATTATTTCAGACATTAATAATCATCCATTTTACACAGTTTAGGAGACATACTTAAAAAAAGGTCATTTTCACTTTGTTTTTCACTACTTTTATAGTTTTGATTAGAATATAACACGTCCAATCCTGCAGTTGCATATGGTCTGGCCACAAAGTGTCATATTTCAACACATCTGAAGCCAAAACTGGACTCAAAAATTCTGCATATGTATGTTACCAGAACTCCACTTAGCTCCTGTACTACTTTCAAATATAACTGAATGACTTCTGATCTGTTCTTTTTTGGAGATGGTTGAAAGGCAACTTAATTTCGAAAACAATTATAGCATTAACAAAAATTGCAATATAATTTCATCCCTAGTTGTAATGGAGTTCCGTCTCCTGCATGGCACTGATAAACTGAGAGTGTCTTCAAAGGGAGGTAAATTAGCTCTGAAGATCAGATGATTTTTCAGTGATTTTTTTTTTTTTTTTTGTGCGATTAGATGTTGTTTGTTGTATTCTCTTTGAGTCCTTTATCAGATGTGCAAATTAGGCATGAAAACAGTGGCGAATGCCAGGTTTTTATAGTACACATGCCACTGACTGCACTCTGCACTCATAAATGACAGGAAATTACTGATGCATTTATGAGCCTTGAAATTTTATGGCACAGCTTTAGAACCACCGACCAGTCTAAAACACATCACTAAACACCTCTCTGATATTTAAGATGTTGAATGTGATCAGTAAACAAAAGAACCCAACTGTCTTTTTTCCAAAATAGTGAAGCATGCATTGTTTTCGCTCATAGCGGTGCTGTCTGGTTGTGAGATGATGATGTTGGTGGTGTTACTAACAGGCCGACCTGAGGACATATCAGTGCACAAGGCTGGGATTACTGGAGAACAGCATTGTAACATGAGGTAGGTCAGAAGAGGAGAAAGAATGCTACAAGCAGAAGTCTGTGTGTGTACTAGGGAACATGTCAGAAAAACAGCTGTTTTAATGCACTGGAAAGCACTTTGGCTGTTCTACCGGTCACTAGAGAGGGGAGTGGTTCAATATTTTGTTGTGTAAAGGGCAAAGAGCAATTGAGTAAGTAGAATCAGATTTTTCCTTGTCATAAGGAAACCACTGTAATTCAAAGAAATTAGGATTTTTGAGTGTCTCTTGTTCATTGATACTTTTCACCTCCTTAATAGGTGTAAATGACCATCAGTAGTAAAAAAAACATCCTGGCATTCTTTGCTTTCCTGCTGAACAACAACAGGAAAGTAGCAATTCACACAACTGCGTAGTGTTGTCATGTTACTTAAATTTCAGTAGTTTAATATACCAGTGCTTGTAAACTGTCACTTTAAAACCACAGAAACAATTTTGTCTGTGTTGACTGGAAAGTGCTCAGTTACTTGGTGTTATAAGGATTTGTCTTAATGCTTCTTTTAGGTAAGTCTTTTGTGTTTCCTGTGGCTTCCTAACCTATCTTCCATCTTCCCTTTCAACACACTGAGTAATGCCATTCGAAGACTTCTTAGAAATATGGAGACATCCTCCAAATAATAATAATAAAAATATAAATCACTCAAAAAATCTTTCTTTCTGTTAATTGGTTTAATTTTTTTCCTTCTATTTTACTTTAATCCCCTCTGCTTTCCCTTTATGTTCCTGCTCTTTTCTTAATTGGCCCTACCTAGGAAGCTTCTACCTTCTGTTATCAGTCATTTCTCAAAATTGAAAGCTTTCCAGCACCATCATTATTATGGCTGAGCACACATTGTTTGAGCTGGTGGCACAGATGAAAACCACTCAGAGGCACAGCGACTCGACAGCTTCCTTTATCCCTGAGTTTGCACACCGTGTGTAATAAATTAAAATTCCTCTAGATTACAACCCTTGGCATTGCTTAATCCATGTTATAATAATGCAAACACAGATAGACTGAAGGCCCTAATTCTTTCGAGATGCAGGTTTACATACAGAATGATTACTACTAACATGTTAACAGAGGATCATATTTTTACCCTCAGTATCCTGATATTTTGAGGCAGTGTTTATAGACACCGATGAGTGCTATACTCTTCATTTATTAAATCTAGACAAAGTTTCCAGAGAGACATATGGCTGAAGCCTTTTATCTATACTAAATTTGTTTTATCATTTCTTGTTGATTTAAAAATCTGTGCCTCAGTTCTCAACAATGTTACAATTGACCCGGCGGGATATAGAAGTCCCAACATTCATGGTTGTGGGCACGCGTGTATGTTTATGTGTGCAAATCTGTATTGATTGTGACCCTGTGTTTCTGGCAAGGCTGGAATTGATGCTGTCCACAGGCAGAATGTAATGATGCAGAAAACAATAAGCTGACCAACCGACTCTGCACTGCGCAAAGAGTTCCTGTACACCGCAACACAAAAACAGCCTTAAAGTTTAAACCAGGGGAGAGAAATTAAAAAATGAATGGGAATAGTTATTGTATTTCTCCGATGCTTTCATCATAACACTTTTGTTGCACAATTCATATCATCTATATTTCCCTACTAATACAAAACACAATAATTCCAATTTTTGATTGAATTATGATTTCATTTTTTTTAATACCGATTTCTATAATTGGGAATAAACGAAGCAAACCTACCATCATTCAGAGACATGTTGGCTTTTGCTCTGGCATTGTTGTAAAGAAAATTATTAAAATATCTTTTTTTATCATTATTTTTTATTGCATTGACTATGTATCTTTTTTCCACCCACTATATAAATGATAGATGATAGCAGCATTAAACTAATAAATTTAAATTAGCTAAATGTATTAATATTTTAAATGAAAATCATAAATCATTTTGCGTTAACATCTTAAAGTAACTTTGACAGAACGAAAATACAAATTTGGTTAAATTTAAAAATAAAACTGTCTCTAAGAGGTCTGAATGTTGTCACTTGTTACAAAATGGGCTGCATTTTGCTCTGATGATGGAATGTGTACATTACACGTCAAAATCTGGGATTTTTGCCAGGTTTTGGGGTTAAAACAATACAGGGTGCCGCCAAACTCACATTTCGACTTGTATTGTCATTTACTGTATGCTTCATTGACAATGTTAGTTTATGTAGGAGTTTAATAGCCTCCTCCTGTTTGAATTCTGTATGTAAACAAGCACACAGGCTCACACACCCCTATTCTCACACACTTCGGCCGCGCAGATGGATTTGAATAGTTTGATGTTTGTGTACAAATCAGATTAACATTCTGTTTGAGAACTGGGAACCACACACATTTACATGGAAAACATTCCCCCTGTGTACATCAATCTTAACTGACTCTAAACTCAGTAGTCTTTGATGACCACAGGGAATAAACTAAAAGGATCAAGTACCGTATGTTATTTTGAGTAACTGTAAATGTGTAGATTAGCATCATCACCAGTGACACTGCTGTTTTCAGAGGCTTCATCTCAAAGGCTCATTCATTAACTGTTCAGTGACACTCACTGTGTAGCAGAAATTGGTCTTTTCATTAATCAGCTGCACTAAAGCCTGGTTTATACTCGACGCGTCCGCAAGTTCGCTTGGGTGCGCGCGCCAAATATGACATCATCGCGGTGTTAGTGGAAGTTCGCTTTGGGTGAGCGCGAACTCATTTCGCGTGGCGGTGTGCACGACATTTTTTGTGATTTGAGCGAACAGTTCGCACGGCGCCGCAGTCAGCATGAACAGCTTTGAAGAGATTTTGGCTGAACAGGTACGCCTGTACAGACATCTTTATGATCCGTCTATGCGTGATCATAAGGACTGCCAGATGGCAAATACTTGGCGTGAAATTGCAACCACCGTGGGGAAGGAAGAAAGTGTTTTTCAGTCAAGTTCTTTTTGAGGTTCTGGACAAGCAGCAAACCAAGACTGCTTGAAGTGACAATGTTAATTCATGAATCTAAATAATTATAAAAGCATGTTACAACAACATCAATATGTAATATTGTTTGTATAGTTGTAACGGACTGTTCCGAAATTCCTCACCTTTAAAAAGTGCCATTATAGCATTTTTCAAAATTTTCATAGAATTTAATTGTTTACACTTTGTTGACCCATTCTTCTTATTTTTGTGGACTTATATTTTCTTTGTAATTTTTACATTCTTCTTATTTTTGTGTACTTAAATTTTCTTTGTAATCTTGAATGATCTGACGTAATTCCGGTAAAATTCCTACTTCTCTTCTACTTCCTGCGGATTTAAAGGATGATTTCGTTTGTGCGCCCCCTGTCGTTTCAAAGAATATCTCAACGGCGAACGCGTCAAGTATAAACGCCTCGTCCGTTTGGGGAGGTGCGCGCGCAGTCAGCGGAGGCTCGCGAAGCGGAGCCAGGCGCGAGTATAAACGAGGCTTAAGAGATCAAGAATGAAAACAGAGCAGGCTTGACTAACTTAGGACCAGTTGCCAAATAACTCATTTTCATGGGCTTTGTCTGCAGCTATTGGACATGAACTGCTGCAGTGTTTGTTAAAAATTGGTGCTTGAAAAAGTCATTACACACTGTGTTTGGTGATTTAGGACAATGGACGTAAAATTTTATTGGATCGGATTGGATTTGATTATTGCTGAATGATAAAAATGCATTGGGGTAGTAGTTTGGGAATATTGCCCAAACAAATTATTACCAGCAGGGCCTAGTCAGCATGTGTGTTAAAACTCACTTTAATAATGCACTGCAATCCTACTGCATTTTAAATCAGCTCTTTTGCTAGACAGCTTGTGTTGAACTCATTGTTAAATGTTTATTTAGAACTCGTATTACATGATTAAATTTTTTTTTATATACATTTAGATCTTTCTTTCTTTCTTTCTTTCTTTCTTTGCACCCGTAGCACCCACCCTATACTTCAGCTATGCAGAGTAATGAATGCCGTAATAATCTAAATTTCTTCCGCCTTATTAGCTCTCCTACCTGCTGTGTGTGTTCACCTCAAATTTAATATCTGGAGGCAAGAAGAGAGAAATGATGGGTGTGAGATTTAGCACTGAATCATTAAAAGAAAGAGGCGTTGCTACATAGAATAAAAACATGCAAACATATTCACAAATTCATAGCTCCAATTTATGATGTGAGGATTATATAGTTGCTCCTTCTGATGAGATGGTAAAGATGAGGTTTTATTACCAGTGGGCATAATTTATGTGAAAATAGATCTGAATGGGGAATGATCATGTGCTGTTTATGTTAATCAGTTTATGCTAAGTAAAATCCAATTTAATGGCTGGGTTTTTCAACAAGACGTTTGATTGTGTGAGAGTCTGGAGTGTCACGCTCCATGGCCCTCTAATTACGCTGGAGGTTTTGAAGTTGCTCTTCTTTTTTAATCCCATCGGTGGGGGGTGGGGGGTGGGGATCAAAACAATCTTTTTTCCTGCTCACATTTTGCAGACACAATCACACTATATAGAGCACTGTTAAATTAATCTCTTAGAGAACAATTATGGTTCTCTCTAAAAAAAAATCCAGTTTCAAGATAAATCTAATTCATTTGTTTTTGAAATTTGTTTTGTATTTATAGTACAGTGATTATTGCATGATTATTGCATTGTTTCAAACATTCATATAGGGTCAGCATTATGTCTGCTTGTTTTCTGGGTTATGAACACTCTTATCCATGGTCAAAAATGAGCATATGATTTGTAGCCATTTTTATTTAGTTATTTTTTTTACATCAACTACTCTAAAATTAGAATCTTTAGGAATTTTAAATTTAGAAATGTTATTAAACATTTGTACATCCAAAAGTTTGCTAAGGTATAGCACAAAATATTATGTTAAAAAGTCAGGGTTTATTTATTTTTTTTATAGTGCCTTCCCTAGTGAATGTGTTTCACACATTTTGTGGCATTTAAAGACAGTCCGATATGCTGATATTTGTCACAGTATTAATGGGGTTCAGCTGGCAGAGCAGCAAAGCCATCTCATTTCTGATTCCACCTCCAGCTGCCGAGAACCTCAGACCATTTGAGGTTAATGAAAAAAGATGCCACAGCTATTGTCAAAGATTCTGATAGACGTGTAGCAAAATCCTTCAGAGGGAGACCTTTTCTTCGCATCTGTCAGTCATCTAATTTAGCACTTTTAAATTCAGTCCCTTGGAAAACAAAGCAATTACAGTATTTGAATATGAATGGAAACATGCAGTTGTCTGTATTAATTGTTTGCTTGGCTTTATATGATTAACAGTGGACTAGACAAACACACTGACACCTTTATTGTTAAAAGACATTTCAAACTTTACATAGCAAATTAACCAAAAACCAAATTAACCACATTTGTATATTTCCTATGCAGACTCGTGTTGAAAATCAAGTACTGATCAAGGCAGATTGAGCTCCTGGAAACCCAAATGCTGTGACCCTAACAAACTGCATTCTTGGGCCATTTTCCAGTGTTTGGAAGAGTTCTCTTGTGTCTAGTTCCCACTGTAATGAATCCGTTAGTCATTGTAGACAGCGATGCTGTGCTTATGGCTCAGACCTTGATTAGCTCAGTGAAAGGGCATTGCTGTCAAGCACAGTGGGGAGCGGGCCATCCAAAAGCTTTTTTTCTTCTGGTAATGACCTGTGTTGAGCTTGTGGAGTCTCATCACATGTTGGGGAGTGATGCTCTGGGCTAAGTGTTTTGATTGGTGTGAAACTGCTGACCCCTCCAGCTAGCTGTATAAATAAATACTCATTGTTTTCCCATACTTTTAACAGTACACTGGACTGTGGATTGCATATTTTTTGAAAGATGAGTCGATCTGTGTTTTGTTCCAATTCCAGGGGCTGAATGTCCTGAAGTAGCATCATCCAAGACTGATATTATCTGAGTAGAACGGGGTTGTAGGGTTGTTGTTGTGTTATGTTCTCACCAAAGATACAAACTATCTATTCCAGCCAAAGAAAGATGGTAAGAACCGCACTTTATTTAATACTACTGACAAGTTTTTTGATGCTGTTTATTGCTTTATCGTGTGTTTTGTCTCAGTAACTGTATTAAAATTCTTTGCTTGCCTCCAACCAATATTAATTTTCATTTAAATTGAACACTATTTGCTAATAGTCACTTGATCTAGATTTGTTACTAAAAATACCAAACTGAAGATATGCCTTCAGTTGCTCGTAACACTGGCCGAATGAAAGGAACATTGGATGTTCATTGATTGCATGTTTGAAATTGAAATTAAACAGATGATCAGTTTATATTTCTACTAATCCAGTGTTTCCCCTGCCATTATATTAGGGTGCCCCCCCCAACGGCTCCCCCTGCCCCTCCTTGAAGGTCAAGTTAATTTTATTTAACTTTATTTTTTATATAGTGCCAGATCACAACAGAAGTCATTTAAGGTTACCTTTATAGAACAGGTTTATACTTTGTTGTTTTATAAAATAAATTAAATAGCCTTATGTTATTTATCTTATATATCCTACAAGATGGCATGTCATTTCTGTCTCTACATTGTCCTGCGTTTACAATTCTCCTTTGCTCTCTGTATGGCGCGCACACACACACACACACACACACGCGCGGACACGTGCATGCACACGCAGGTAGGGCCCTATGATTTCCGTGATGCGGAAAACGCAGACAGAATCGCGGAATCCAGTCATAAAAACGCGGAATGTCACGGAACTTGTCAAACTTTAAATTAATGAATTAAAAGTAGGTTATTACACTTAAATATGGACTAGTATCTGTAAATATTAAGCCACAAAAAGACTATTTAAATATGAATCGTGTTCTGCGTGTCTGTTAACAAAGACTAGGGCCTTTTGACTCGGTTTTGTTTACTACACACACACTGCTCGCAGTGATTTCAGCATCTGCCGTCTCAATAAATGAAGACATAAATACATGAACAACATCTCCAAAATTGCTCTGAGAGTCACTTCATGAGCATTTTACTGTTTCATTTGAGTAAAACTAGCCTCGTATCACACAGAAACGTAAAGGTATTCACGACAACCCGTCAAAATAAAAGTTCGGTTTAACTTGAAGACACTGTGCCAGAGATATTGTTCAGTAGAATGTACATAATACTACTAATAATATTACTAAAATTATTAAAACTTTAATTTTTAAGGAATAATCACACAACATTTCTTCCATGTTTTAATGTTAATAGTAAATCCCCTTTGTTTGCCAAAAAATAGTTAAATTTTCAATAGCCTAATTAAAACATAAATGAAATTAATGTATTATGCCTTCATTTGATAACCAGAAAAAAATGTAATACACAACACAGAATGTCTGAGGAAAAAAAAAACTTTTCATAACTTTTCATTTCAACTTTTCATAAGGCTATTTTAAGAGTAAATTTGAATAAATTAAGTTGTTTTTATGATTTCAAATGTTTAGACATGCTAAAACAGAGAATTTGGTAACAATAAAACACATGGTGAAAAGAAATAAAACATTTCATAAGGCCCTAAGCATGTAGTTTTTTTAAAAACTTTTAATAAATTGATGTGAAATTGTTTAAGTTTCATGATTTTAATTAATTAGACATGTTTTTTGATTTAATAAAATTTAGTTAAACTATTAAAAAGGAGTCCAGAAAAATTAAAACAGGAAAAAAGCGGAATCCAGCGGACTGAGCCCGAAAATATGTCGCTTCAACCACCTGAACCCCCCCTCCCCCCCGAAGCTGTAAACCTAGGGGAAACACTGTAATCCTACTTTGTTCCTTTATTTACTCTGTAAATTCCACTAAGGGCTAATGAGCAATATAGTTTTGTTCTTTTCTTCAGGACTGCTGGCTTGTGACATTTTGTTGCACTTAACTCCGTAACTCTAGGTCAGGGTCAGAGTGTGCCTCTGGCAGAAACATTGATCATTTGAACTCTGCAATGGATTCTGTTTTTTCATAAATACCTTCAGAGGATGTTTATGGTTTAGCATGAACTTCTTTTCTCCCTTTTTAAGTTTGCAAGTAACATGAATTAGCCCATCTGTCAATATTATGGATAATATAGTCGGCATGTACCATGTCAGAGGGTTTCTGACTGTGACCTTATCTCTCCCTGCAGGTCCCATAGGCTGTGCCTTACAGTGTTGTATTTGGGGCAGAATGGGCAGGGGCTTGTTGGTCTGAATTTGGTGCTCCCTTTCAGAGCTGCAAGAGGCAGATTAGAGTCTGTGCTCTAAATATATGGTTTCACCTAAAGCATTGTATTTTGAAATGTGAGGCATGCCCTTCATGCGATAGGCAGAGAATGATAAATTCATTATTAATAATAATAATAATAATAATATTATTGCTGTTGCGGTCACACTTTATATTAGGTGGCCTTAACTACTATGTACTTACATCAAAAAATAAGTACAATGTACTTATTGTATTGCAAAACACTTTTGCTGCTATTGAGGTGGGATACAGGTAAGGTTAGGGACAGCTTTGGTGGTATGGGTGGGTTAAGGTGTAAGGGATGAGTCAACAGAGTAATTATAAATGTAATTACAGAAATTAATTACAGATGTAACTACATATAGGTATTTTTAAAAATATAAGTACAATGTAAAAACATGTATGTACACAATAAGTGCATTGTATCAAATGATTAATTTAGACCGTTGTTGCTATTGTTATTATTTATTGATAGGGTTGGGTACCGAAACCTGGTACCAATATGGCACCGATACCTATGTAACCGGTATGTACTAGAACCGAATCAGAACGCAGATTTCGGTGCCTCATTTCGGTGCCATGCCTGAGCGATAGATTAAAATATTTGTCCTTTGTTTCTCCGAAACGAATGTAAGAAGCATCATCACCGGCAACGCACGTGAAAAATAATTTCCCGACTGAGAAAATGCACGTGAACTCAAGTCGAAAAGCTCTAATAATACAAGTCCAACAAATCTTAGTAACGCGAGTGTGCTGTTTTCACATTCCATGCACTTAAAAGCACTACACTGGAAATGAGAGCATCCGAGGAGCGCGTGAATGCAGAAATTACACTTGCTCTGACGGCAGCAGGTAGCCGCAAAAAGGGTTAAAATCACATTAAATTCTAACATTGTAACATTGCAATCTAAAAACAAAAATAATGCTTTTAAAGCAGAATTTAAATTTACTAAACTAAAAATGAAAATAACAAAAAAGCATAGACTAATTGAGTAAAAAGGCTATTTTGATTACCCCATTACACTTTACAGTTAGTGCTATCATACACATACACTTACCTGTAGGTTTAAAATTCTACATATGTCACATTTATTGTCCAACTACAAATATTTCAGCAAAATGTATATTTTAGTCAGAGTTATTGCGCTCCATCTGTTTGGCACGCATGCGCGGCGGCGCTTGTTCTAAATGAAGTCTGTGAAGTTTAGCGGAGAATCGCAAAGCAAAAGCTCACGCACTTCTGACAGCAAAATGGAAATATTTCCATGGCTTTCTAACATTTACAGATGGAATATACCTGTGAAATGTAAGTTGTGCATTACGGAAAACAGTAAACACATTAAACAGCGCGAGAAGCATCTCTGTCAGCGGCACACGCAGCCTTTCTGTCAGAGCATCTGACAGGTAGAGCGCGAGCCGCTTTAAACTTAAACTATAGGCTACTATATCTTACGAGTTTTTTTAAAAGCCCTTCATATAAAGCTTGTCACATGTTTAGAGCAAATTGTGTTATGCACTTTCTCAGCAGCAGTTCAGTCTGTGTCCTCCCTAGATATTTTATCAGATGCGCTCGTATCAAACTACTGAATATCAATATTAACGGTATTGCTTCATACCGTATTGCTTATAAAGAATATATCGATATCGTATAAACTCCGCCCAGCCCTAGCTTTAATTAAAATGCCTAAAGCTAAAGTTCTCTTATTCATGTTTTTAAACCTGTTGTCCAACAAGAGAGAACATTATAACCTTTTTAGTCCACAACACCAGTTGAATGCTTCCTTTTGTGATCTGATGTAGCTTCTTGTCACAGAATGAGGCAGAAAATATGTTCCATAGGCTACTAATTCATTGATTAGCAATGGATTATAAATATGCTTTATGAAAATACCAGAGATGGCTTTAATAACACAGAAAAACTATATATTGTCATAGTTGAGTGTTTAATGTATTTGTTTTATCATTCAAAACGTTTATATCTTCTGTTTACTCAGTTACAGAGATAGCAACGCCTTTGTCCATATTGGGGATTTCCTGGAGCTTCATGAGTTCCATATACAATATGTGTGTGTATATATATATATATATATATATATAAAACAAGTATCGGTTCAGGCACCGTTTAGGCACCGGCACGTTTTAAAAGATTTGGCACCGGTATCGAAAAAAACCAAACGATACCCAACCCTATTTATTGATCAAATCAAATTATATAATTTTTGTATATAAATAACTCACTTGCATAAATAATAAGCAAATATTTGAATGTGGTTTTTTTGGGGGAGAAAATGAATGCTAGTTGCCATCATGCTTTTCTCTCTTTTCTGCCCCAAAAGATCAGTTCCTGTCCCTTGTATGTGTGGCTGGATCTTTATTAATCCCTTTTAAATGACCTCTGAGCACAAAGGCCATGTTCATCAGTTGTGTTTCTCTCCTCTGAGAGTTTCAGATGTGGGTGATGCGGCTAAACTTGAGGCTTGCCTTCCGGGATATCATATCCCTGTAATGTTGTACAAAGCAATGCAATGTCCCAGCTTAATCCTGGAACTCCACTTATTCATCTGTAGAGGATGATAAATGATAGGATTGTCTCCTTTCAAAACACTGGTGCAGCAGTTCTGCTCATGGACAGGCCCACACGGACAGAATGCCGTAGTTTACCATAGAGTTGGAAACAGACAGTTTTTCTAAAATTCCTTAAGTGCTTGTTCAATAAATATTGTTACTAATTTGATGATGTTTCTAGCTATTAATAAGTTAGTAGTGCTTTCAGCTCCATTTCACATATTTGACCATATATAAATCTATTCTGCAGAAATCAGTGCCAAAAATGCTTAAAAAAAAAAAAAAAAAAAAAAGTCAGCAGATTCCCTCAGGGCCTGTGCATGGTATTACCTCAGATCTCGGCCCTACAGAGACATCTTGAATTTGTTTCTATGTGATCATCTCCTTTAATCAGATATTACAGACATACATGTGTGCAGTAAAGCTTTGGCTTATTGCTTGGGCATGTCAAGTCTATTTGGAAGGACTCTAACCTAAATCTGACTTTTGTGTCTTGATGCAACATTCTCAATCGCTATTCTCATCTTTAATTTCCTCATCTGTCAGGACTTGTCTCAGGAGACTAATCCTTTTTCTTTGAAACAGTAAGCAGCTTTAATGTAACACATTGAACATGTAGGAATATGCAAATATATTTTATTATAAATTCTTAATGTACCATTTTATGGTTTAACACTGGCTCATGCAGTATAAATTGTCAAGTTTGGCTACTTTAATGGATAATAATATTTTTTAAACAGCTCTGAAACAGATTTACACCATCTGTGTTCTTTTGCTTAGTATGGCAAGAAAACACTTATAAACAATTTTCCTTTTGTTTGGTGGTTCTGTGAAGTTTTGTGAGACAAACACACATTTATGTAATAATCAGTAAAGGTTCCATAAACTTCCATTATTCAAGACCTCCTCTCGTAGAGAACTGGTCCAAAGAAACTTGGCCTGTGTTACAAGGCAGTGGCCTGATAATAAGCCTGGTTTTGTTTTGAATAAGTCCGAATTCCAATCTTTCACGGTTCACATTCAGGCTTGGCTCAATGTCTGTCTTCTCACTTCTCCATTGCACGCAGCATTATTGGTTTGTCTTGGCTTTGAAAGTTAGAGGGTGGTGGGGTTCAACTGGAGAACTGGCAGAGTCATGTTACAATGTGTAACACACAATTACATAACCCGGCAGAAGCACTGCTGCGCCATTACTCATGTGCCTGGCAGTTTAAGCTCCGATGAGAGTTCTTTCACAGTTCAGAGGTGAAGCCCTGGGCGATGCAGTCATGGTTGACAGATTTTTGTACAGTTGGCATTCTTTGACAAAGAGTTTAATTCAGAAAAGGAATTTAGAGCTAAATTGCATGAGAAACAACAGAACACAAAAGTCAAATATATCATAGACTGAATTCTAGAGCTGCGTTGAATTTAATCATTTAGTTATAAAACACATTTTCTTCCAACTACACTTAAAATATCCACAAATGTCTTTTATAGTTATAGCAGTCTATCGGCCACCTTCGGCAAAAAATGAGTTTTATGATAAATTATATAAGCTTCTTAAATTATGTGATTTTACCAAAGATGTCATTCTACTTGGAGACCTAAATGTAAGTTGGTCAGATAAAACGGGAAGGAAGAAATTGAAAAAAATAACTAGTAACTTTGATTTGAAGCAGCTTGTAAAAGGACCCACAAGAATAACTAGATCATCTGAAACACAAATTGATTTAATTTTTACAAATAAACCTGATTACGTACTTAAGACTTTTAATATGATTACAGGATTGTCAGACCATAATTTAACTTTGGTAGTAAGAAAACTGACAAAGAGGTTTAGCCATCAGACTACGAATAGAAAAACATGGAATTTTAGAATACCAAAAAATTATTTAAACCATTTAAAGGCATTATAGATATAAAGTGGGAAGAACATTTTTCTCAAAATTGTGTTGAAAGGGATATAAATGTTCTAATGGATGTTATTCAAACTACTGTTAATAGTTTTATGAGACAAGTTAAAAGTATACCAAGGAAGAAAAATTGCCTACCTTGGTTAAATGAAAATATTTGGTCACTTATGAAACAAAGAGATAACGCATTGAAATTGTTTTTAAAATCTAAGATGGAATTTGAGAAGCGAAATTTTAATAAATTAAGAAATAGAGTAATAAATGAGATTAGAAAAGCAAAAGCAAATTTTTATATTTCTATAATAGAGCAGGGAAAAGGAAATACTAAATTGATATGAGAAAATCTGAGAAATTTAACAGGAAAACAAAAAATCAGTGAGAAATATAGAACTAGAGTTAGAAGGAAAATGAATTAGCGATCATGCTATGATAGCAAATACTTTTAATAATTATTTTGTAGATGTAATAACTGTTCTTACTAAGTCTATTTGTCCGGATATTCCATGTATTGCATTGATGGATGGTGTCTTGTCCAAGTTTACTCTTAAACAGGTGTCAAATAGAGAAGTTGATAGAATAATTAGTTCACTTAAAAATTCAACAGCTAAAGATAAATATGGATTAGATACTATTTTTTTTTTAAAACACATAAAGAATTATTTACTGGACCTCTATCTCAGATTATCAATCTATCGATAACAAGGAATTTTTCCCTCAGCATGGAAATTTGGAGTAATTACTCCTGTTCATAAATCTGGAAGCTATACAGAAATTAGTAATTATAGACCAATAAGTATTCTCCCTGTAATGTCGAAAGTTGCTGAAAAATGGGTAGCGGAGCAAATAGTTACATATCTCGATAATAGTGCCTTTTCACTTCATCCTATGCAGTTCGGTTTTATAAAAAAAATATTCTACAGAAACAGCAAATTGTTTTATGTTGGAAAATATTAGATCTTTGATGGATAAAGGAGGAGTAGTTGGTGCTGTATTCCTGGATTTTAAGAAAGCTTTTGAAACTGTAAATCATGAGATTTTACTTTCCCGGTTATTAAATTAAAATTTTTCAACTGAGGCTGTTATGTGGTTTAAATCTTATTTAGAAAATAGAAAACAGTGTGTACAGGTTATAAATGCGACATCAGATTACTTGAATTATAATATTGGTGTTCCGCAAGGTTCTATTTTAGGCCCATTATTGTTTAGTATGTATGTAAATGATTTGCCAAATGCATGTCCTCAAGATGTTATGTGTCAAATGTATGCGGATGATGTTGTGTTGTATGTACATGCAAAAAGTCAACAACAGGCTGCACAGAAATTGACTGACACTATGAATCAAGTTGCACAATAGGGCCTTTCACACCGCAGGAACCTTTTCATAGTTCCCGAACTAATTGTGGAACTACCCACTTTTTGGCGTGTTCGCACCGCGGGAACTAGGAACGGTTTTAGTTCCAGGAACTCCGTTTGGAGGAACTAAATTAGCTCCTACTTCAGAGTAGGGTCTAAAACAGTTCTAGGAACTATCCATGATGTAAGTGCATGCTGATTGGCTAAACACGTACGAAAACGCCCTCACCGGCCATGATTTAAAACACTGTGCAAACATTTACTGTGTAAACATTGTATCATACTGAGAGCATTTATAAACGGCATTTACCTGAAGACTTCGTTTACGGCGTTTTGTGCTTCTGTCAGCCTCAATGAAATGTACCACTGCAACTTGTCGTTGCAGATTCTTAGACCTCCTTTCCGTTCTTTCGATCGCTTGACGTATACGTCGAAATTCCATGTCCATTATTGTGAAACCCGCGAGACACAACAAAAACACAGCTCCGATCACAGCATCCTCCATCCT
>JAFVLL020013204.1:0-58522 GCA_021397915.2 Tor tambroides | reverse complement strand
TACACACACACACACACACACACACACACACACACACACACACACACATATATATGTATGGATATTCCATCTGTGATAATGTTACTCTGCTTTACTCTAAACTCTTATAATAAAAATGTAAAGTGTTTAGCTTCGAATGTAGTTTCAGTATTTCAATTGTGTTTTTTAATTAAAAAAAAAAAAAAATATATATATATATATATATATATATATACACCCTTTTTATTAAATATGTATATTTATTTAAACGAAAACACGAAGGACACGAGAAAAAAAAAACAAAACACGTCGCCGCTTCCCGCATGCGCAGTTCAGTTCTCCCGTCCTGAGTGGAAGAAGCGGGAACAGCAGAGATCGAGAGAACTATGAACTTTTTTTTAATGCTTAATGTTCTGTAATTGAGCTGTTGATTTAATGCTAGCATGAATGCCATGCGAAGAGTTTGATATGACAGAAAGGTAAGTGATAACAGCTGTCGTTTCGAGAGATCTATTGTTAAAGAATTTGCTTAGTAAAAAAGATGTATAACTTTGTCCTTAATATTTTATGAATTATTTTTATGAATAAGATCCTCGAGGCTATGCTATATTGTTTAGATAACCACGGCTAATGAGATTGCGGGAGTGAGTCCACTGTTGTGCCTATAACAACGACCTTGTAAAATTATAAACCATTATAAATACAATTTACAGTCATATTTAATATTAGTATGACAAATAACATAAATATTGGTATTTTTCCCAGGTATATAAATCTGGATTAAAAGATTAATGCAAAATTAAAATATTCTGAAATAATTAAGGAATAAATTTAGGTATAGGTGATTTAATTTCTATGTACTCTAGCTTCTGCATTGTGGATGCTTTTGTTTTTTGCTTGTCATCTGTGTTCCATTGACTTTTTTTTCTGTATACATGTAAAGAAATCAAAATAGACCACTTTAAGAACACCAATTTCTTTCATTTAAAAAGACAATACAAAATCCAGACATTTTTACATGAGCATAAAGAAGTTTCAAGTGCAAATACCATTTCCCATTCCATGAAACATTGTGGCAAATTAAAAAAAAAACACTTTGAAAAAGAAAAATGGGGAAAAGACAAAAGATAAAAAAAATACAACAGCAACATGGATTGAGCAAAACATTTAACATCATTTGAAATGGGTTTGGTAGAGCAAAGACAAAGGGGAAATTATAAAAATAAAGCAGCAGTCACAGACCGCCAATGACATCGACTAGTTAGAGTTGCTAATACTCTGCATTTCTTTTAGCGAACATTCAACAAAACATTGACTACTTTGCCACAAACTTTTCATTTCATGGCAATTGTGGCTATTTCATACATGACCCATTCCTTTTTTCATGGAAATATCCAACTTGCAGTGCTGCAACACGACATGTTTAGTAGTAGACGGTGAGTTGAAGAGTTTGGTTTCTGCAAGTGGGGTAATATTGACATTTTACTACTTCTTGGGTTAATCCAAGCTCTTTTTTTTCTCTTTTTCTTTTTATTTCTATACTATCATATTTATACATTTAAACAATTATATTAGTGACCCTTGTAATAGATGACAAATGTACAAAATACCTAAAATGTCAATAACTGCTTCATAAAGTAACCCTTGCAAATATCACACACATTCCATTTTCTTTAGTTCTGGATTTTATGATATAGCCTTCAGGGTTAATATTTTCGGTCCTTAATGTTAAAAAAAAAAAAAAAAAATGGGTAGGACAACCTTGTTTGTCTGTGGCAAAGTCAATACTACAAATTTGTCTTTTTTTTTCCAGCACAGAAATAGTCCCAAAAGATTCTACACAAGTATGTAAATGCAAACATTTTTAGCTTGATTTAATGAATCACTGTTTTCTGAAATGTGCAAGTACTATGTTGCATTCTGAGCATTGTATTAGCATAAACTATCTTCTTTTATGGTGAGATTTGTCTTTTAGGTGAGCTACTAAGATGAAGAGAATCTTGTTGAGCAAGTTAGTTGTTTTTTTAATACAAAGTAACTATCGCCCCCTTAAAGGGATAGTTCACTTTGAAATTAAAATTTGGTATCTATCAGCTTACCCCAAGGGCATCCAAGATGTAGGTGTCTTTTTTTCTTCAGTAGATCCAATTTTGATATTTTTAGGTCAAACCGTTCTAGTCTGTCAGTCATATAATGGCAGGTATAGGTCACTGTCTCTATAAGAGGGAAAAAGAACATGCACAGAGAAATCCAAATTAAACAATTCCCCATCGTAACTACACATTGATGGCCTAAGACACGAAACGAGCGGTTTGTGTGAGAAAATGAACAGTATTTATATCGTTTTTTACTTCTCGTACACAACCATGTCCAAGTGATCTGAGTGCGCGCACGCATCCGGTGTGTGACGTGTTTATCCTGAGTGCGCGCGCTCGTCTGCGCAAGAGATCACTTCCGGCGCTTGCGCAGACTAAGCCACGTCCGGTGTGTGATGTGTGTGCGCGCGCTCATCTGAGAGAGATCACTTCCGGTGCTTTCCGGCGCTTGCTCAGACTAAGCCAGAGCGCGCGCACTCAGGATAAACACGTCACACACCGGATGCGTGCGTGCACTCAGATCACTTGGACATGGTTGTGTACAAGAGGTAAAAAACGATATAAATACTGTTCATTTTCTCACACAAACTGCTCGTTTCGTGTCTTAGGCCATCAATGTGTAGTTACGATGGGGAATTGTTTAATTTGGATTTCTCTGTGCATGTTCTTTTTCCCTCTTATAGAGACAGTGACCTATACCTGCCATTATATGACTGACAGAGTAGAACGGTTTGACCTAAAAATATCAAAATCGGATCTACTGAAGAAAAAAGACACCTACATCTTGGATGCCCTTGGGGTAAGCTGATAGGTACCAAATTTTAATTTCAAACTGAACTATCCCTTTAAGTCTTGAAGACTGCATTAATGCAAGAATGCATGTTTATATACAACCGAGACCATGTGCTTGCCACACATTGGCCAAGCGTTTGCATACTTGCATAGAGTATGTATTAATGTTTAAAGTTCGAATGGACCCTATTTTGCTTCAGCCTTTGGACATGAGGATAGCACAACGGTAAATACAAGGTCGGGAGAACAACTCGTGTTTGGACTTATCTCTCGACTCCAATTAGTCTATGTTTATTTCATATTTACAATATACAAAAAAAAAAAAAAAAAAAAAGAGAGAGAGAGAGAAAACAGTAAACTACCATTTTGACCAGTCCTTTTCAGTTTATGTATCAAAACTGGGTATGGTTTGACCACCTCGTTCTTTTCTCACTTTATGTGAAGGGCTTCACCTATAAACACATTTGTGAGGAATACTAACGGGTTCATAATTAATACAGGAAACACTCATAAATGTTGACATCCACAGGTTTATCCTGACACTTTTGCACTTCAGGCACTTCTCACCACGGTCCGGTGCAACCCAACACCTGTAACCCGAACGCTGCTTCTCTTTGTGTCCTTAGGTAATGTGCAAAACGAACTCAAAACACTGTTGTTTCATCCTGAAATGTAGAGCGATGCCAGTTTTTTTTTTACTCAAGTCCATCCGCGTCAACCTGTGGTTTACGTTTATCAGTGATTCGTGTCTGCATCATGAAAACATTACTTCCAACCTGTGCCCCTCGACTGCTCTTCTCTGTAGGAAATTTCTTGAATCGCATTAGGTTAAACTGAAGGCTTAAAGTGACGTTTCTGAAGAAGCAGCAATTGTGTCCTGCAAAAAACTCACAGAACTGAGTGTTAACAGTTTTTACAATACCAACCGACCTTTTCATCACCCGAGCCTTTCCAATAACCCACATATCTCGTATGCCTTGTTAAATTAACTTGAATATTAGGAAATAGACAAATATGCAGGCAGACCTTAATAAAACATTACTGTTTTAACAGCATGACCTTTAGAGATTACATGTATGCTCTAGGAGCTCAAATATAATGCTTTAACATCGTGAAATGCTTGATATGAATTAGATCTTACCAAGAGCACACTAAAAGTACAGCTATACAAAAGATTGTACATTTATTTTGAGAACTACGAGTTTACGAGAGCTGGAACTTGGGAAGAAAGCCTATTTTTAAAGCACTATCACAGCTAGCTCCAGTTCGACAAATAGATTTTCCTTTTCTTTGACATGCTACAACTTTCTTTAGTCTGTACAACACAGTCAGGCGTGTTTAAACTCACACGTCGCTCTTAACGGGGGTGTGGGAACCACCCAAACCATCGTCTTCCTCTACGGGACGCCTCAGGACTGAGCGTGCAAACCACCGAACAAAAAACAAACATCGACACAGCACAGAAAGGTGACCGGCACGTAGAGAAAGGAAACTCTCCGGTTTGGCTCGATACGACTGCGTTACATGTAGACTACACAGAAGCTTTTTTTTTTCCCCCTCAGAGATGACTGACAAGAAAAAGAAAAGAAAAAAGGTAAAGTGAAACATCTGCATAGTGTGGTTGTGTGTGTGCTGTTGAAAATGTGTGTATGTGAATGTGTGTATTTCCTTTGTGTGTGTGTAGGATCCCGTCGACTCGAGGCCAGGTGACTGGAGGTGTGTGGAGGCGGACGGTGCTTTTGGACTATTTGTACGGACGCAGGAAGGCGGAGACTTTGCTGTGGATGAGGCGTATGAACGAACGCGGGAGCATCTCTGTGGAGTCTCGAGCTGAGTACTTGTAGTAATTGTTTGGGTGAGCCAGCACGTCGAACAGAGTTTTAATCAGTTTTTTATCCTGGCGAGAAACAAAAAGGAAAGAAATGGAATGAGACCTGGAATAAATTGTCATCATGTATGGTCATTGCATGGAAACACGCAGCTTAAACAATCTTTCTTCCCAACTAAAAAAAAAAAAAAAAAAAAAAAAAAAAAAAAATACTTAATACTTAAATACAAGCAAGTACATTTGTAGTACATTCTTATTTTTTCGTGCTAAATTAAATTGTAAAAGTTATACAGTATAAATACACTAATTAAAAGTCTATTTCTACTTCAGTAGTACTTGTGTGCAATTGCAAAAGCATACTAAATACCACCGATATTTAAACGGATTTTTAGTGCATTAAAATAAAGTGTACTACAGCAAAAATATAGAGGACTTTCATTAGTGTATTTCTTAGAAGTGTGCTTTGAATGATTTAAAAATTAGTTCAATGTTAGTACACTTATATAGTTATCCCTTATACAGTAATGTAATAGTATACTAATTAGCACTAACACTTAAATTGATTTTAAGTGTAGTCGGATAAAGTACCAGAAGTGTTTTAGAATTGCTTAAAAGTGTGCTACGATCGCTTTACATACAATTTTACTGGATTTTTATATATACCATCACTAAGGTCTATTTGGATTTTCATGAAAAAAAAAGCATAAAGTTGCTATTTTTTTTAATGTGAAAAAAGTGCTACTAATGACAGTGTACTTGATTGTACTATTTAAAGACACCATATACATGTAGTTAAGTATATCATATAAAGTGAATGTTAACATTATTACAATACATTTGAAATTATTTAATCTATAAAAATATGTGGGCAATACATTATAAATACATTTTGTTTATTTTTTTTATATATTAATCTTATATTTTAAATAATTAACAAGTGTATTTTCTATGTATGATGAGTATATTTAAGTGTATGGAAGATGGTTTCAGTTGCCAACTAAATACATTTCTTCATTTACAGAGAAAGTATATTAAAAGCACATTTTATTTCATATTCATGGTGTCCCAAAATAGCACAGCTGAGTACACTTAGATGTTCTTAAGATTATCTTAAGTACTAAAGAATTTTTAGTATATTAAGTCCAAATTAGTGCGTGAAAATAGAGCACTTTAAGTACATTATGGAAGTGTACTGAAATAAAGTGTATTTTACTGCACTTTTTTCACCTGGGTATTCCTTGAACACAGTTTAGGCAGAATCACACGAAGAAAATGACGGGTTTTCAATAAAGAGATGTAGTAAATGAGACCTGTGTCTTGGAAAATGCATAGAAAGTCTCTTAACACATTCATTGCAAAGTTGGACTTCATTACACTGCAAAAATAAATTTTCTTCCACAGTTTTTTTTTTCTTCTTGTTTTCCAGTATAAACATTCCTAACTGAAGATACTTTAACTTGAAAAGCAAGAAGATATTAAGTCCTGTTTTCTGAAAAATTAAGTGGGTTTAAACTAAGAAATACATCTGCCAGTAGGGACAGAAAAATGAACTTATTTCTAGGGGGAAACATGTTTTTTCAAGAAAAAACGGTCACACTTTATTTTAAGGTCCAATTCTCACTATTAACAAACCATTAACTATGACTTCTGCCTCAAGAAATTACTAATTTGCTGCTTATTAATAGTAAGGTAGTTAAGTTTAGATATTGGGTAGGATTAGGGATATAGAATATGGTCATGCAGAAAATGTGCTTTATACTGTAAGTACTAATAAACAGCTAATATGTTATTAATAGGCATGCTAATAAGCAACTAGTTAATAGTGAGAATTGGTGCCTATACTAAAGTTTTACCGAAAAAACTTGATATTTTTTCTTGTTTTAAGCAAAAACCTACTTTTGATACATTTCTCAGAAAACAAGTCTTATATCTGAAGTCATTTTACTCAAGTTAATGTATCTCAATTTAAGAATGTTTAGATATTTGTATTGGAAAACACAAAAATACCAAGTAAGAAACCCATTTTTTGCAGTGCAGTCAATGCAAAACTGACCTTGAGTATTTCTTGATGGTTTTCAGAGGCATAAAGTCTTCCATCTCTTACAATGTCTTCAACCAGCTGCTCATAGTCTTCTAAATAAAGGAAAATTAAACACTTTAGTGACGATGAAAGTCAAGAACGAATAGAACCCCATCACAAATCTGATCAAATATCAAATACACATCTTTCTTCTGACAATTTTTTGATATAATTTTCTTTTCACATATACACAAATAAATGTGTATAGACTAGGGCTGATCTCGAGACTGTACCATCGTAAGTGACGTATGGAATCTGGAATCCGCGAGCGCTGTTTACATCGTTGGATTTAAAGTTGATCCAGAGGCGGCGCGATCGGGCCGTAAATGCGATTGGCCTCTCATACGTCTGACATGTTTCATAGGTGGTGATAGAGGTCGCTGACCCTAAGAAAACAAAATGTCAGCATTCAAATCAAAGCTAAACTATTTTTAGAAACAAACCATCACCACTAGTAGACACCCTGATAATCTATTTTATTACAATAATATCAAACCTACTTGCATGTTAACGCTAGTTCACTACTTTAAAGGGTTAGTTCACCCATAAATGAAAATTCTGTCATTAATTACTTAGCCTCATGTCGTTCCAAACCCCTAAGACCTTTGTTTGTCTTCGGAACACAAATTAAGATGAAATCCAAGAGCTTTCTGACCCTGCATAAACAGCAACGCAACTACCACATTCAAGGCGTGACGAGAATAGTTTTTTTGCACAAAGAAAACAAAAATAACAACTTACTTCAACAACTGAGTTGTTTAATATAGTTATTTTGTTTTCTTTGCACAAAAAAGTATTCTCGTAGCTTCATAACATTACCTTTGAACCACTGATGTCACATGGACTATTTTAACGATGTCCTTACTACCTTTCTGGGCCTTGAACGTGTCAGTTGCATTGCTGCCTATTGCAGGGTCAGAAAGCTCTCAGGTTTCACCAAAAATATCTTAATTTATGTTCTGAAGGCCAGTACACACCAAGCCGACGGTCGGCCGACGGGCAGTTTTTGTTCGTCAGCCTACTAAGTTTTCTCAGTGTGTTCCGCACCGTCAGCTGAAGTTGGTCCTCGTCAGCTTGTTTTTGGCCGATTCGACATGCTGAATCGGCGTCGGAGCTCGTCGGTCAGTCGGGCCATCTGATCATTCTGATTGGCTGTTCAGCTGGCGAACCAGTGCGCGAGAAAGGCGTAGAATGGACGTGCTACTTGGCCGTCGGTTGTCGAGCGTCGGCTTGGTGTGTCAGGGCAACTTTGGACCCATGACGCTGCCGACCCCGCAGTCTGCTTTTGTTGCCACTAGTTCGTCGGCGTCGGCTTGGTGTGTACCGGGGCTTGAAGGTGAACGAAGGTCTTACGGGTTTTTATGGGGTGAGCTATCCCTTTAAGTATGTTGTACTAAAAGTGTGAAATCATTTTTGACATTTGATATAAAAGTTAAAACATAGAAGAGCACGAAACTTACCGTTCTTCCTCATTACCAGGACATCTCCGCACTCGTCCTCAGATGGGAGGAAGATCTCCGGAACCACGATCAGAATCTTGCGTTTGTGAGGAGGGTTGATCGTCCAGATACACTCTACATTGGCTGGGTAGTTTCCTGGATAATTGGGGGACTCAATGTATCCGATGAACTCGCCTATTTCACCCCCACATTCCCGATCTGAACACACCCACAAACAAACAAGAAGATAACATTATGGTACATTTCTCACTAAGAACACTTCTAGACCTGGATAACTTTTTATTCCTTAAATGCTTTTTATTTTATCAGGTTTATCCTTCAGAAAACACAATTTCATTTGAAACTCCTTTTTTATTTGCTTTTACTTCTAGATCAAAAACAGACTTATCGCCATAAGGGACTCATTCGAAGTCCACACTTGTTCTTAAGGCTGAACGGACTCACTCTTGCACTGAGACACACTGATGGCCCCGTCGAAGTCTGTGGTGGTGTTTCCTGGGCAGGAAATGCAGTAGTTCTGTCTGAACTCAGCCTGGTAGGTTCCATGAGGACAGCGGATGCAACGATGAACTGAGGTGTTATAATAATGACCTGGAGAACACAACACTACACACACAGAAACACCAATATCAAATGGGCTGATTTAGCATGAAACTTCCTTCACACACACATGGACCACAAGAATCTGAGGGCCAGATTTACTAAACGGGACAAATCAGCGTGAGACAGCAATTCCATAAAAGCACGATGGGAGTGGAAATAACTGCGATTGATCATCGCGCAAATGAAAGAATACAGATGCAGCTGGATCGTTTCCGTAATTATCTACCAAAAGCAGTGCAAATTATCTTAGGGTCGCAAACAAGCAGAGTTGATGGTAATCAGGTGCGGGTAATCTACTAAACAAAGGCTCAGAATGGTTGAAGAAATGCTTTTTTTGGTCGTTAAATAATGACGCAAATACCAGTAAATTGACTACCGTAAATAACCTTGCATGATTCATTTAAATTTTCATTACTCTCCTCCCATAAATTTTGTGTCTGAAAGGGAAACTTCTACAAATGTATATGCAATAAGGTCAGCTGTCCACGCCTTTTCAGCGCTATTTTTTTCACTGCATGTCTTTAGTAAATCATGACAGTAGTTTTTTGCACTAAGAGTGGGTTTGCACTGATGCAAGATGTTAGTAAATCTGGCCCTGATTTTAGTAAATGAAAGGCTTCATTTGTCTTCAGGTGGTCTAATCAATCCTTTGTTGAATATTTGAGCCATATTACACTTGAAGAAAATACTTCCATGTGTTTTAAATGGTTTTGTGAGCCAAATATTCATTGCTGGTGTCTACACACAAACGCAGCCCAAATTAATTTAATGTAAATCAGGGTTATTATAGTAAACTAAAACAATACAAAACTTTAGTTACTTGATATCAAATAAACTTTAACTGAATTAAAATAAAATACATTTCAGCTAGCTGCCAAGGCAACATTTCTCATTTGCATTTAATTTAATTTGATCATCTGAAATAACTACAATTTAAATATAATTAAAGAAATAAAAAGTAACAAAATACATAGAAACAAACAATAAAATTACTAAAACATTAACTAAAATTAAAACAAAAACTAATTTAAAATATTAATAAAACCTATAGAAGTATCTCAGTGATGCTAAAATTACACTGGTGTAAACAACATAAAAATTGTGTACCATGTTTTGCTCCAAACCACTGCCCACTGTCTAGCTTTACGTAAATGCTCTTCACTGTAGACTTTCAAAATGTCTGACCTTTGACCTCACAGTCATTAAAGGAGCTGGCACCCTCTCTTTTGGTACCGAGCCCACCTCCACAGGGGAAACAGAGTGTTCGTCCTGGGTCTGGCTGGTATGTTCCCACGGGGCACAGCTGACAGGGCTTAAACCCATCGCTAGAGAAATGACCTGGTGGACATTGACCTACAAACAAACAAAAATGACCAAGAATGGTTAAAAATGTACTCCTAAAAGAAAAAATGAATAAGTGCCTAGTGCAGGACACATTTACATCTATTACAATTAGAAGGCACATCGATTAAGTCTAGTTACCTGCACATGACGTGATGTTGCGGGCCCCTGCTGGGCCATGACGGTCTCCTCCAGGACAAAGGTCACAGGCCAGCTGACCTTCACGTTCCTGGAATGTTCCAGGTGGGCACTGAACGCAGCGTTCCTGCTCACCATGGTAGTATGACCCAGGCAAACATCTGACTAAGAGAGAGCAGCCAGCAGGGGGCAGCAGTGAAGAGGCTCGTTTCTTTTTTGTTTTTTGACAGATGCAACTTTGCAACTCTAAAGACCTTGTAGTTTCAAGTGATCAATGTAAAATGCTATAGTTAGTAACCCGAGACTTGAAAAATTGTGAATTTTGCTTTAGTTTAGTTTTGTTTCCATTGCATTTGCTGTCAGGACTTTTCAATTCCTTTTTTATAAAAGTTTGCAAGCAATCTCAGATAACTATCACTTTCAAAGAATAGCAATGGCATAACTTCTGTTCATTTTACACATTTTGCAGAACTTCTGCATAAAAAAATAAAAACAGACAAGCATGCTGCAGGTTAGTTTTATGAACCTTATTGCAGGACAATTTATTAAAAATATATTTTATTTATATAAAATGTATCATTTCTAAGTAAAAATGTATCATTTCTGAGGAAATGTATCATATAAAATGTATCATTTCTAAGGGAAAAAAAACGCTATGGCATATAAAAGCAAACGACAACACATTTTCACAGAAAACGGGTGAACAGTATCAGTGTCATAATGATCTCATAAAATATTACTGCTTGTAGACCTAAAGACCTTTATTCATGAGTCGCTAATAACTAAATAGCCTACAAGTCAGCTGTTTTGTGACAGAGTGCAAATCCCAGACCATCTCCAGCAGATGCTCGTTCATTCTTAATATCTGACACTTTGTTTTAAGATCTCTTGCATCAAGTTGCAGTGGAGAAGAGGGTGCATATACAACAGGCCTCTTCTCCACTCACTCTTCTGTTCTTACCACAGCGGCCGCTGTCTTTTTCTCGGCCCGGTCCGCAGTTCTCCTGCCTCAGTGCAGCTTGTGGGAGCTTCTGTGCCACCTCGTACTCCAATCCAGCCACACGGATGAGAAAACGCTCCTGGTTAATAGACTTTTTCAGGGCTTTAATGTACGACTTCATCTGCTGCTCTATGCGCTGCCTTTGACACATCGTGTTACAGTTCCCTACAGGAGAACGAGATGAACGTCATGAACTTCATGCAAAGCACTTCAACACTCATCCTGCATCTTCTGTAGGTAGGTAGAGGGTTTATTTTAGGTGGAGGATGTCAGACTCACCAGTGGCATCTCCTGGCTTGACCTCAGCCTCCAGCTCCAGAGTGATGCGCGTGACCTCTTTACTTGATGGGTTACGTGCCCGGCGACCTTTGGCCTTCTTAGATGAATCACACTTCAGGTTAACGAACGTGACCAGGCACATGTTGCACGGTTGGCCGCCTGGAAATCAAGTCATTTACACAACAAGGGCATTTAGGTGTCATTGTTTCACATTTTTTGGAGTGACATTATAGGATTGTCAAATCTTTAAAGGCATAGTTCACCCACCCTCACCCTCATGATGTTCCAGACTCATAAGACCTTTGTTCATCTTTGGAACGCAAATTAAGATATTTTTGATGAAATCCAAGAGCTTTCTGACCCTGCATAGACAGCAACGCAAGCTTCCCTGCATAGAAGCTCAAAGCTTGATAAAATTAAGGTTGAACCACTGATGTCACATGGATTATTTTAAAGATGTCCTTACTACGTTTCTGGGCCTTGAACATGTCAGTTGCGTTGCTGTCTATGCAGGGTCAGAAAGCTCTCGGATTTCATCAGAAATATCTTAATTTGCGTTCCCGAAGATGAACAAAGGTCTTACGGCTTTGGAACGACATGAGGGTGAGTAATTAATGACAGAATTTTCATTTTTAGGTGAACTAACGATTTAACTGTTTTAAATATATAGCATGAAATTTACAATAAAGGGGTTTTAAAGGGACCCAAAAATGAAAACTGTCATCATTTCTCACGCTCATGTTGTTCCAAACCCAGACTTTGGTTACGATCACTTTATTTGATGAACAGGTTTCATTTAGGCCTTTATTCACATATTCACATGCATTCATAGAGCAAATCCCACATCGTAAACGCATGTCGTGCAAATGCTTATGTGTTTACCATATGTGTATGCATGTGTGTTGATCATTGTTTAGATGTAAATAAAATCTTAATGTCAGTCTGCGCATCAAATAAAGTGAGTGTACAAAGACTTAGATTCATATGGATTCATTTTACAATGTCTTTACAACCTTAATGGATATTTAAAATTTTGGTTACCTGTAATGAGATCTCAAAGGTTTCATTAAAAATGTTAGGAATATTTTGAATATTAACCAAAGTCTTCTCGGTATGGGTTGGGATGACATAAGTGTGAGTAAATGATAACCGAATTTTTCTTTTTGGGTGACCTATCACTTATTATCCCAATTATCTCTGTCTGTGCAGCAAAACAAAAAATGCAACACCCTCAACAAAAACAGTTCTATGACCTTATTCCACAGCAGGGACCATCAAAATCACATGGTACCCTTCATTTCCTGGCCCCTATGACCTCTGACCTGGCCCGATCTGTCTGCCGTTGTCCTCTGCCCTCCCCTTATGCTTCAGGTGCAGGTGGCATTTGGCGTTTTTGATCCGGAAGGACACCGTCTGCTTCACTGGAGGAGCCTGAGTCTCTACAACCAAACAAAGAGGCCTTGACATGCAGCTCAACATGATTCATATAAAGCCCTTGCTGACAACTACTAGCTAACTACATTAATTCACAGCTGCTGGATCGCTACATGCAACGTGCTTGACTGGAAAAATAAAACCAGCTGGGCTGTTTGTGAACATTTAAAGCATATAGATTCGTGTTAGCTTTATGCTTGCTCTGAACACTTTTGAGGAACAGCAATTTGAGATTATAGTGTGCCGTGACAGGCATCTTAATGTGAAACAAGTCTGACATCAAAACAAACATCAGGCATGGTAAATACGTTTCTAATTTGCCAAGCGCATCAAGTGATCATGTAATTGGACAGCTGTGATGTTTCTGTCATTATGTTTCTCGGAATCATCGACTGCAGCTGTTCAAAAGAAACGTCTCATCGCTTTCCAGGTTCTGCTTGCTGGCACTTTCAACAAATAGGGTACAAAATAGGACCTAAATGTCTTAGAAAATTACAACTTTTTCAACAAATGATCAGTGAAATTGAGGGGCTTAGCATTAAGAAAATGTTTAGCATTAACCACAAGAGATCAAATTACCGTAAATAATATATGATCCGTTTGATTTTCTATTAGCTTATATGTGGAATCCTTCATACTAAAACTTTGGTAAATAAATTGATACATATTAAACATTAAAAACCCAAAATGAATAACAGGATTGCAAGTTTAGTGCCAAATGTTGGTTTATAGGTATTAATACATTTATAGTTAATATGCTTGATGGATTCTGTAACATATCTTTTGGTAGTACCTAGAATAGCAAAGTCCACATTTTTCACATTTGGCTCCCAAACTCTGGAATAGCCTTCCTGATAACGTTCGGGGTTCAGACACACTCTCTCAGTTTAAATCTAGATTAAAGACTGTGGTGGGAGGAGCAAACGACAGACACAGTGGGTGTGGCGTCAGGCCTCGGAGAGGCTTTTATTTAACAGAAATTTCAAAATAAAGTGTCCAAGGGGGAAAAAGTGTCCAAATAAACGGGGAATCTGGTGCTATAAAGTGGTGCTGCGGGGTTTGTGAAGGTAGGGCAGTGTTCGGGGAAGGAAGGGGTCAGGGGAAGGGGGCGGAGTCCGGTGGCGCACGCGCTCCCCTCTGGTCCGGGGGCGCAAGGGCGGCGGCTTCTGCTCGCGGCTTAGTCCTCTGCTGAGAAACGTGCGTCTGGGGGGACTCCACGGCCCGGCTCCTGGCTTGATGGCCGTCTGGTGCGATGTCGGACTACGGAGTCCGGCGGCTCGCATCTCTGGCTGATCCCTCAACGCGCCCTTCCTGGTGGACCCACAGGACATAGCGTGCATGCACGGGAAGGACAGTCTCTCGGAGAGGCGCTCTCGGCATTGCGACGGCGGTGATGAGGCCCTATTCGGATCAGGTGCGCCTCATCACACGCCGCCAGACCGGGCTAGTTTCCGCGCCTCTCCTCTCACACGCCCACTCCCGTCGGGAGCCTGGTGAAGGGCGGCGAATAAGGGACGGGGTGGTGATGATATGAAAGGGGGGAGGCAGCCGACTCGTCACAAGACACATCTCTTTAGCCAAGCATTTTTCTAATGCATCTCATCATCTTGTACTGCAGTTATATCTGATCAAACACACATTATTCTTTAGCTTGGGTTGAACAAATCATTTTTGCTTGGATGGAAAAGCAGCTACGCTAATAATGTCTCTATTTGTTTCTCTGTTTCTGCCATGAGATTAACATCCCGTGGTAACTAAATCTTAAATGATCTGAGATGACCAAACACCTGAGAAGAGATGATGCCAACCCCTCAGTGGACTTCAGATGATGCCAACCCTCAGACAACATACAGAATTACCAAATTTTGCCATATGTTAAATATATTAAGTTTCTACAATATATAAATATTGTAGAAACTTAATTTCCTGTAAAGCTGCTTTGCAACGATTTGTATCGTGAAAAGCGCTACACAAATAAACTTGAACTGAATTGAATATCTCACAACAAAAAATGAGATTACCTCTAATGCGATTACCCGTATGGGAATCTATAATGGTAAAATACCAAATACAATTAGACATCAAAGTGTACCCTATTTGTGGAAAGTACACACCATTAGTCGCCAAGATTCAAGTCAAGTCTTGACTGATCTACTCCTCGATGACTTGAATACCCTTTTTGTGGAAAGTCCACACCATTAGTTGCCACGATTCAATTGCCTATGAGATAAGGAAGGTGTTGGGATGAATGTATGATCTTACCTCTGCAGCTCTGGATGCTGCTTGCATTTAATCTGCTCTGAGATTTACCTCGTAGGATGGGTATTCCACAGCTAACAGAATAGCTGTTGTCTGATTCTGTGAAACGTAAAATGAAAATTGATCACAGGCATTAGAGTTGAATGCACAAGCTTGTTAAATTAAGTATTTTGAAGGGTATTGGTTTGTACCTGATAGGTAATGTGCTTTGGATGCACACGTGAGAGAGCAGCTCTCTTTTTTCCCCGTCTTACTGCAAGTAAGGGTGGCTTTGGGGGCCACCAGATTGGACGTACACTTCACAATCTCTGTGCAGAAATGGTAAGTTTGACTCCAAGCAAGTACACTGAATTATGTTAATATGCATCAAAAGTGATTGGATCTCAAAGACAATCAACTAATACAAATCTATCATTTATAAAATAAGGAACTAATCTGCACTCTTTGGCATTTGAACCATAAGATTTTAGTGGCATCTGAATGGCCTCTAGGTGGCACTCTTGTCCACATACCGATGCAGTCCTTCTTGTTCCAGTGCAGTTTGTAACCAGGAGGGCAGGTACACTCATAACCGCCCAGAGTGTTCACACATCCAAATTTACAGCCACCCCGATTGATGCTGCACTCATCAATATCTATAAAACAAAGCGGACAATTGCAAATGATTGATCTTTGTTAGAAAAGGCCATATGTAGAAAAATATGGGCATTCAACTGATAAAAATTTACTGTATGCATAGAATACTTGGATAACCTATAAACACAGCAACCCACACTTTATCCAACAATGCAATTCACTCAACTTAACCTTCCATTTGCATTGTGACAAGTGAATCTAACATGGACTAAAAGCTAAGTTAACCAAAGCCAAACAAGAGACAAAACAGAGATAGTTTAATTAGAACCAGAGACAGAGAAAAAGTGTTTCAACAAATTCATTTTCTGAAAAGTGAGAGAATAGGATTTTTTTTATGTTTCTTTAAAGAATACAGAGCTCGCTTGCTAGGCTAGTCTGGTTTTCCTTCTCTTTGTCGTTCCTTTGTTCCTCATCAGATTTGAACCGGCTCCAGGCTAAACCTTTGACTTTCACATTTCCTTTCCCTGTCTGGATCCTGAGCCTTCATTAATCTAAAGAGTGAGGAAGGGGACTGTGGAAGAGAAAACCAATGTTAGATTGGCACTTCTGTTAACCTCTTGTAGCTACAGACTTTGGTCAAAGTCCCTTTTATGGCGAGCCAGTCCACTTGATGACACCCTCAGGCAGCTGCTTTCAAGTCGTGCAAGTCTAGCTCCAATCTACTTGAATGGAGAAAAACCAAAACCAAATAGTATGCATGTTCTTTGACTGTAAACTCTGTAACAATCAATTCTGACCCGAGGCCTTTTGCAGCTTTAAGGCCCTGGTATACTTCAAGCTAAAAATAGTTTGATATGCCACACCAGTTCGTTCTTCAAAATCAAGCCAAAACTAAGTTTGTTTCAGCAGTTCAAAGCAGTTTGCCAAATGGTAAACACCATCAAACTACCATTGGTCCATGCCGATGATGTTGTGCTCTGAAAATCTTCTCCAGTTCATTTCTTCTGTTTAGTCCGTCGAGGTCAGCCACAAGTAAACACAAGAACACGCTAGAAAGCTGCTTTATAGTAGAAATTTAAGTTGTAACACTATACCAATGCAAAGGTATTTCAAACTTCTTTTTATCCCTGAGCAAAGAATGAAAAAGAACTTCGCTCTGAGTATATCAGGGCCTTTAACTTCTATTTCCCAGCAGATACGCTATCAATGGGAAACCGATGGCCATTCTCTGGAAACAAAAGAGAGAACTCCATAAATCTGGGTGTTGTCTAAGTGCTAATGGACAAAGAGATACATTCATTATTTCTGGTCCTCTCAACAATAGTTAGACACATACATCACTAAATGAGTCCTCGTCTGCTCAATCAGCCCTGAAACAAGGTTCACTGATGCAGCTTATTCTGGCCGAAAGCCACCCACTTAGATGGGAAGAAACCATCTGACTGATGTGATAACCATGGCTTTTAGCACTGGATTTATCTGAAATTGGTTATAGTATTACAAGACTTTCATAAGACTTTCTTGAACATCCAAAAGTAATAAGTATCCATTATTTCAAAGATACGCCTGAAACATCTAGGTTACTTGCTGTTTATCTAGTTAATCCACCTTAACACAAGAGCGTAAGGACATTTGTAACTTTAATGTGCAAGGCTTCCGCTGTCATTCACTTAGTTATTTTACCTTTACAAAAATAGTCCGCTATGCTGCTTTATATGGCAAACTATTATCATAAACACACTGGTTTGTAGCACAAACAGTTTTACCGTTTACTGTGCTTCTATAGCGGCTAATGAATCGGAAGTCTCGCACATTCAAAGAAAATAGCTTGGTTGCAAAATAGGATGGATACAAACCTCAAAATAACCTTTACAGATTTGTTTAGGGTCCCAATTGCTGCCAGAGGAAACTGGAGAGCATTTATATAGGAAAGTCTCAGTTTTCATTGGATGTGTTTGGCCAAGGTCCTACCAAGTAGAGCTAGTGGGTCTACCAACATGAGTTTTCTATTAAACGTTCCTTTACTGCAGAGCAAATGGACATTGTTCTTGTAACACAGAAACTCCCATAAGACATGGCTTACCTCCACAGTGAGCCACGCCGTACAGGACGTAACCTTTGTGGCAGTAGCACTGGAAACTTCCAGGTGAGTTCACACATGTGTGGTCACATGCCCGGTCGAATGAACACTCATCTATATCTGCAGAAACAGGAAACACAAGCTCTTTCATTCATACGTTAACTTAATACGATAATTGCATTCACACTGTAGCGTGGAAAACCAGTAGTCACAATAAACGGTACCATGTGGCGCTCCATCTGACGTCAATCATTTTGGTGGAATCCCCAATTAAGTCTTAATAAACCCTCTGCTGTTCATTAACACACATTACCTGGCTAGAGCTGAAGTATTTAAACCCCTCATCCTTATTTCCTCAGGACATATGGAAATGATTTGGCCTTGAACGCTCCCCCGTCTGCTGTATTACGGAATGTGTCGTAACTTAAGACCGTTTCGGGTCGGTCTGGATTCTGTTGACTGCCACCTCACTCATTATTGCAGAAGTTCCCTGTATACCTCATCTTTGTCTGGGTGAATCTCATGGAAAAAAAAAATGTCCAGCTCATATTTTACCCCTATTTGAAAAATTTCAGCACATTTTCTAATTTTAGTTTTGTGTTTTTGTCAACATTGTTTCTCATTACTGTAGACAAGTACATTTTTTAGGGGCTTAGCATTTACAGTTTGTGGGTGAATGAGCTTATTAACAAGCTTTTAGCATTTTGGTGGATCAGTTCAGGCCACATTGTTCTCAGGTTACCTCCAAGCGTGGCATCAAGAAGCAGCTTCATCACTCAGGCCTTGAGAAAGCACAGCTCCATAAATGAAGGTTACACAATCAATACACGCCCCAGAAACTCTTGTTCAATCTAACAAATCGCCCTGCTGATGTCTGCACTGTTTCTTGCCTTTGGTGAACATAAGTTCTGGGATTGGATGTGAGTGCAGTGGGGGGATATCACTCAACGCCTCAGCAGGAGGATAACACTGAAGGACTTTATAGACTCCAGAGACAACAGTGAATAACCCAACATGCTTCCTCTAATTCCCATGAGACTCAACACTGCCTGGATTTTGTGTAAAAAGCCAGATTTAATTTCTTTTCCAAAGGTAACTGAAGGCAAAACAACATAACCAGCAGACTGCAAAAACTATTTTCTTGCTCGGTATTTTTGTCTTGTTTTGGTAAAGGTTTTGGCAATTGCTATGTACAGTTCTGTTCAAAATAATAGCAGTGTGTTTAAAAAAAGTGAGTAAAGCTCAAAATCCTTATAATAACTTTTATTTCAATACATGCAAATGCATTGGGAACACTGCACATTGTATTCTAAATCAAAACATGAAGAAAAATGTATTAAATTTGTTATTACTTCACAGAAAGCGAAGAACAAGGAATATTAGGCTGTTAAAAAAATAGCAGTGTCTGCATTTTTCTTTACAAAGTCAAACATTTACTGTATAAACTGAAAAATGCTTGAAGATTTAGCTTTATTATGAATCACTGAACTAATATTTAGTTGTATAACCATGGTTTCGACCAACTTCTGGCACCTGTGAACAGGTATTCCAGCCCAGGACGATTGCACTACACACCACAATTCCTCTGCATTTCCAACAGCATTTCTGATGCCACCACACAAATTTTCTATTGGATTAAGATCCGGGGATTGGGCTGGCCACTCCATAACATTAATCTTGTTGGTCTGGAACCAAGATGCTGCTCGCTTACTGGTGTGTTTGGGGTCGTCGTCTTGTTAAAACACCCATTTCAGGGGCATTTCCTCTTCAGCATAAGGCAACATGACCTCTTTAAGTATTTTAATGTACTCAAACTGACCCATGATCCCTGGAATGCGATAAATGGGCCTAACAGCGTAATCTGAGAAACATCCCCATATCATGATGCTTGCGCCACCATGCTTCACTGTCCTCACAGTGTACTGTGGCTTGAATTCAGTGTTTGGGGGTCATCTGACAAACTGTATGCGGCCCCTAGACCCAAAAAGAACAATTTTACTCTCATCAGTCCACAAAATGTTTCTCCATTTCTCTTTAGGCCAGTCGATATGTTCTTTGGCAAATTGTATCCTCTTCAGCACGTCTTTTTTTTAAACAGTGGGACTTTGCGGGGGCTTCTTGCCGATAGATTAGCCTCACACAAGCGTCTTCTAATTGTCACAGTACTCACAGGTAACTTTAGACTTTCTTTGATCACACCGGAGCTGATCATTGGCTGAGTCTTTGCCATTTTTGGCTATTCTTCGATCCATTCGAATGGTAGTTTTCCAGTTTCTTCCACGTCTTTCTGGTTTTGGTTGCCATTTTAAAGCATTTGATATTTTAGCTGAGCAGCCTATCATTTTCTGCACTTTATATGTTTTCCCCTCTCTAATCAACTTTTTAATCAAAGTACGCTGTTCTTCTGGAACGACTCATTTTACTCAGATTTCAAGAGAGAAACGCACAGTACAACATTTGCTGCCTTCGTCCTTAAATAAGGGCCACTTTTTTGACACCAGTTTTTTTCACAGAATGATTTACCTCTCTAATTAAACTCCGCACTGCTATTATTTTAAGCACGCCCTTTTCAATTAATGATTCGATTACACAGAATCAGCAGCATGCATGTCATGACTGTTGGGTCTGTTGGTTTTCTATTACTCTTCTACACCTACTAGTAAAATATTTGCCATGTAGAAATAGAATTTCTACCAAAAACAGTGATTGATCTGGTTAGTGATGTTGGACTGCTATTATTCTGAACACAACTGTAAACACACATACAAAATAAAATAAATCATGCACTGGATTCAAAAAGGTTAACTAGTCCTGAAAAAAATAGTCACACTTGTACTGTTCACAGTCAAAAATGACTGCATTGGAAATACACAGATGAGTCATTACATTATGACCACCCCAAGCCTAGAGCAATGAGTGTGCCTGGCAACAGAATGGTGCCGCAGCCGCAGTCAGTAAAGTGTTTGGTGTCTGAATGAGAAAAGCTGCTGATTTATCAGAGTTTGATAAAGGATGAATTGTGATGGCATGGCGCCTCGAAACTTTGATCTTGGAAATGGCACACCCTGTGGGTTGTTCACATGCTGCTGTAGTGAGTATGAGTCAAAAGTGCTGCACGGGTGGCCAAACGACGAACTGTCGTCCTCAGTGATGCCAGAGGGGAGCGGAGACTGTCGCGCATTGTTCACAGGGACCGCAGGGCCACAGTGCGACAAATCATCTCAGCCTTCTGCATGTGGGCCTGGATAGCCGATCATCCCCATGCTAACTGCACGGCATCGCCAACAACGCATGAAATGGGCCCAAGATTATCGAGATTGGACTGTGGATGATTGGAAGAAAGTGGCCTGGTCTGACGAATCAAGATTCCTGGTGCATCACGTTGACGACCGAGCGCGGATATGCTGATTGCTAACAGAGACTATGGCACCTGGATGCACCTGGGGCAGACACAGGTGGTGTTATTCTGTGGCCGATGTTTTCTTGGGACACTTTAGACCCCATTATCCCAAGAGCACAATTCCTGACAGCAGTCAGGTAACTGAACATCGTTGTGGACCAGCCAAATGTCTTCTTTAAAATGAGACCAAACTTAAGTCTGTGATCCAAAGCATTCAAGACTTACAACAGTTTAAGCTAGAAATTTCATTTTCGGGTCTGTGCTCAAAAAGTGGTTAACAGGCAATAAATGGATTATTCCATGAATATGACATATAGTACATTCATTTCATTGATTAAAAAAAAGTTTCCATCATTTCTGACTGCCCTGCGAGCAGCAACAGAAGATTAAGTCAAGATACAGTACTTGAGAGGCAAAATGACATAATGGGTAGTCTTGTTTTCTGAAAAAATGGGTCAAAATTAAGCGACTTTACACTTCGAACAAGAAAAAAAAAATCTGCCAGTGGGGTCATAAAATTAAGTGTATGTTTTCTGACCCCACTGGTAGACATTTTTGATTTGAAGCATAAAGTGACATCATTTTGATCAAAAATGTCTTAATATCTTAAATGATTTTGCTTCTCAAGTAAATGTATCTTGATTTAAGAATTTTAGATATTTGTACTGGAAAACGACAAAAATACTGAGGAAAATACGGAGGAAAATCATTTTTGCAGTGCATGGACTTTTGGGCTGTCAGTGTGACATGCTATATTTCATCTAAAACTATTTTAAGCATTTTTCTTATTGTAAATATGTCCAGAATTTTGACAGGTAGTGACACCAAAAGGTGACTAGAAATAATGGAAAAAAGAAGCTGTGACCAGTTTCAGCACCTAAAATAGAGTGCTGAATAAAATGATATTTGCCAACTACCCAATTATAATCTTACATTAGATTTAAAACAACAGGTTTTAAATATAAAAACGTATTTTTTGAAGGTCAGGCTGTGTTGCTAAGATGCCAGGAAGTGTATTTTTAGAGTGTTTGGGTGTTAGCATGCGGGTCTGACAGCAGGTGTGTGTGCGTGCAGCGCTGCATTCTCTCATTCTTTCATCACGCATTTCAGTTCTCCGTGTTAAGTGGGTACTGTGGAAGAAAAACCAAAAAACTTGGAATAGTAACGGGGTTATTTATTTTAGAAATATTAACAAGTTCTTCTGAGGAAAAAGTGAGTGGTGTTTGTCTGTGCAAATCCATCACCATGATACTGCAAGGGATTGCAAGGGTGTTGCTATGCAGTTGCTAGGGTGAAGTCATATTTATTTATGCAGCACTTTACACAATACATATTATTTCAAAGCAGCTTTACAGTAATTTAGTTCATCAGTGTCAATGCAAAGGTCATTAGTTATGAAACAAACTCATTTCAACTATTATTGTTCTTCAGCTCACTTCAATGTTGATTCAGTTCAGTTTAATAACAGTTTCAGTGTTTCAGAGTTCATCAATTATGAAACAAATTTAATTCAGCTATAAAGAAGCTCTACGGAAGACAATAGTTTCATCATCCAACTCAATTCAGTTCAGGTTTTGTTCTCATCTGAAAGTGTCAGTGCTGTAAAATCAATAATATTCAATGTTAAGTATCTTATTGTGCATGTGGCACTTTGCGCATTAATTATTTTTTAGTTTCAAATTATTGGTATAGTAGATAGCATTTGAAAGTTCTAAGACTTAAAAAGAATGTTCATTCACAGCATTTATTCTCTTTTTATCTTGTTTTACAGTACACATATCTAAACATTCTTAAATCAAGATACAATTACTTCTTTATTCTTTAGTTTGATAATGTTTTGTTTTATATTTTCTATTTTTAGGGGATTATATGGTACCAAATTATATTTATGGTATAGTTATGATCCATTTATTGCCTGCTAACTACTTTTTGAGCATAGACCTGAAAATTACATTTATCGTTGTAAAACTTAAATGCTTTGGAGTACAGACTTAAGTTTGGTCTGTTTTGAAAGAAGGTGCTTGGCAGATTAGTGCCAAAGTGAAGAAAAAAAAAACATGAAAAATTCACAAAAATACTATTTTTAAATTCTATATCAATTCTATATTTACTCTACATGTAAATCACAGCCACCTAAATAAGTTGTGTTCTAAATTTGAGGTTGATATCTCAAAAAATGAGCTTTTTAGTAAGATTTTGTTTTGGTGCAGTACCAAACGTTTCCACTAGATGAAATTTGCTTCCCGCTCATTTCCGATGCAGTACAACAGTACGCGTGTGACTATTTTTTCTTCAATACATGATTTTGAGCATGAAATTTTTTAAACATTTTTGTTGACACAGCAAGTTTCTTACCATTCCGATAAGGCACAAAAATTCTTGTCTTGTTTTCCGAAAATGTTATCAAAATTGAGTGAGTTTATTCTGCTTAAATAGCAAGAAAATCACAACCAATAGAGTAAGATAAACAAACTAAATTTCTTTTGTCATTGGCAGACATTTTTTCTTGTTTGAAGTGTAAAGTCACTTCATTTTGTTACATTTTTCATAAAATGTAATTTAATTATATGGATTTTTTTCATGTAAATTTGCTTCTCAAGTAATTGTATCTTCATTTAGCTTTAAGCAGTTCTACAGAAAACAACAGTGTCATTATTCAGCTCAGTTTAGTTCAAGTTTTGTTTTTCGTCCAGTAGTGTCAGTGGCGCCAAATCAATAATATTATTAAATGTCTTGAGACATTGATATTTGGTTGCTGGGGTGTTCCGGGTCTTTATTAGGATGTCCTAGGTTGGTGCGTTGTGGTTCTTTCAGGTCTAAATGAAAAGAGTCCTGCATCCATAATATTCTGCTCTTCAGATATGGCTTGGGTCCTTCCTTCAATGCAATTCTATGGGATTTTACATCAGTTTTATCATCTGCCTGATGAAAATCGTAAGGCCGATCACTTAGACAAATAATAGCACACGTCTCGGCATGATCTGAGAGTTACGAGCTGAAAACTCCTAACCCCGAGTGTGAGAAAAAGTAAATGGCCCCTAACCAAACAACAAGTGAGATATTCTGACTTTTTCACCCCTATAGACCTGGGCATGCAGGTCCCACTTAATCTCACAGCTTGAAACAATGGCATTGTGAGAGCGAAATGACAGCTGCTCTGTTTATAGAGCGGAGATGCGGGCTTTATCAGCGACTCCCACCTCAAGAATACTGGGGATCTGATAACACCTCCCCCTAAATACACCTCAGAAAGCTCTTAAGAGAGCCAGGAATGTCTCCAGGCTTTCGGAGATGTGTTGAAGGACGCGTCCCGTCGCTGGGCTGATGACAGCAGGGGAACACTCAGGCTGTTAATCCTCAGATAGAGCAAACAGTCTGTTTACACGCTTCAGCCTCAGCACTCACTCAGCGCCAGCGTCTCGTTTCCTCGTGAAGGATAAGCATAGGCGACTACGCAGTCCGATTTATAGGCCTGATGGAATGATTATTTTGCACAACAGGTTATACATTTTTTCCACACCAAAAGGGTTTTCTATTACAAACATCTTAACATTCGTAAAGCATACACTTACATGAGAAGCAACATGACAGGAGTCTTGTTTTCATGCTTAAAACAAGAAAAAAATGTCTGTAACATTTTACTTAAAGCCTTTATGCTTAATGCATTATAATAATGACATTATAATATTTGAAGGTTTGTTTGTCATGCTTTTTAATGCATTATACTTTCTAAATGGACAGTATTATAATGTATTATAAGTATTATGATGTATTACAACTGTGGTTACAATTAATAATACAATGTATTATAAGGTTTCATTACAAGGCACAATTAATGCATTGAAGCTACTTTTATAATTCATTGTATATAAAGGCTTTACATAAAGTGTTATCAAAATGTCTGCTGATGGCATAAGAAAAAACCAACTTGTTTTCTCTTTAAATGAAATTTATTTTTCTTACCCCAATGACTGATATTTTTTCTTGCTTTAAGCATGAACTGACTTTGATCTTTTTTTTTTCAGAAAACAAAACTTATGCAATTTTGCTTCTCAAGCAAATATATATTTGTACTGGAAAACAAGAAAAAATACTGAGGAAGGAAATCATTTTTGCAGTGCAAATATCAAACCTTGAGTCTTAGAACTCAAATGCCTTATAGTTCATCAATAATACGAAAGTAAAAATGAATAATTCATGCACAAAGTGTCACATGCACACTAAGATACTTAATACATTGTAATATAATGGATTTGATAACATTTACACTATTGGATGAGAAGCTGCGTTAAAGCAGAATCAGATTTGTTTCATAATTGAATTTTGCAACATTGACACTATTATTAAACTAAATCAATACTGAAATTACTGGACCTGCATGACACTACTGTCTTTTTTAGAGCTGCTTTGCAGCTGAATTTCAATTTGTCTCATATATGATGAAGTTTCTGCTATTTTTCCAGTTTATCACAATGAAGCTGCTTTGAAACAATCTTTATTGTATGAAGTGCTATAGAAATAAAGATGAATTGACTTGACTTGCTAAAGTGCAAAAGGTAACTGAACAAACTCCTAAAACTAAGAATGAACAAAAATAACAGTGCTGAAAACCTCCAGTATAAAACAGCCAGACTATTCGATTTTCTCCAGTTCTGGGGTCTATTGTAGACGAGGGCAAAAGGTCATGGATTATTTTATCACTTGACATTCTGACATTCCTTACAACAATGGTTATGGCATTTTAGCAGACAGGAGGAGATGAGCACAGACCGTTCCCACACTCAGCCCATATCAGAAAAAGAAAGGAACATCAGATGAAGTCAGCCTCAACAGCTTAGCAAGATGCTACACCTTAGTTAGAGATGAAATCAAAATGTATTTTACTTAATGTCGCTGGACATATTTATGTATTAAATATAGTCAAACCAAAAACTATTCAGACACCAGATATGATTTTGATATATTTTGCTAGTAGGTGCAGGACACTATAGTTCATCTATCTGTGTGCATTTTACATATGTGTATAAATATTTATTATATTAACTATTATATAAAAATTTTAAATGATATATAAAACAGATATATAACATATATAATTGATAGATTAAATATAATAGATTGTATTTCAATGAAATTTCAATGTATTATAGAAAATATATCTAAAATACATCACATTATAGAAGCTAAATGTGTTTCAAATGGTGTCTTCATGTTCAATTGTTGGCTGAATTGTGATGTATTAAAAATAATAATAATATATGATAAATTATTATTGTAATAATTATATATATATTTATTTTTTATTTTTTCCTCCAAATATATGTAATATGTATATTTTATAACTAAAATACACCACATTATGGAAGCTAAACACGTTCAGATATGGTTGAACTGACACTCTAATGAGATCAAAAGGATGCTATAGTGAGAAACTGAATAGACTTACATCAAACCCTCGTTTCCAGAAATATTCTCAGGCCTGGTGTGTGTGTAACAGCATTGATCGATGACCAGCGAGAGACTGGAGGTGTGCATTTACCAAGACTGGCGTTACCTTAAATGTTCCCAGCGGGATTCCTGCAGTATTAACACTAACCTCTCCTGACCAAACTAACCTAAATAATGAACAAACAATCGGCCCACAGTATCCAGCAGCACAGAAACAGTCCAGCACACCAGAACCTTGTTTGCATTTTCATCTTGTTTTCCAGCAGAAAATCTAAACTTCCTTCAAACGAAATGACTGGTCAATGTTCTTTACGGGTTTATGGTTTAAAACCTGTTAACCTGCACCCCCCATTTTGGGCCTCACAGCTGAAAATGACCTACCTAAATTAAAATGGTAACATTTCCCGACAATAATGTGCTACACACACAATTTAGGTATCTTTGGAAAGAAGACACTCTAGGCTTTACTATCCATCATCCAGAGTTGATAATGCTCAAAAAAATAAAAAGTTATAGACACTGAAGTGCCTTGAAAATGTTTTACGACACTGAATGTTTTTTTATTTCATAAACAAATACATAAAATAAGTCCTGGAGCAATCCAGAAAAGTAATGGGTTGAAAGTCACATGTCTAATGAGTTTATATTTCAAATTTGAAGACGATACCGTGAAAAATGAGATTCCTGCAATCATTTTTCTGAGAATATTTCTAGTCCCCCCACCCCCCTCTGTTTGATGAAAATTACCACCAAATGTACTGAAGAATTCCACAAACTATTTTAGTCATTATACATAGTTTTTCAATTATAAAATAATAGACAGAATTTTAGACATCATATAAGTGATTTATTTGAGCACTAAAAAATACAATAAGAATAATTTGAGTAATAAAAAAGAAAAAGAAAAAAGAAGAATTTGCTTTGTGTCTAGTAGCCTACATACTCAATACTCTGACTGCCAGAGATAAACTGAAATTGCCAGACATTCACACTGATTGCAGTCAGTAATCACACGCTGATGTCCGTCGATAGAGATGATAATAACACACATCATCAATAATAGCCGGTCATTGACAGCTGTCATAAAGTCGGTAATTACACGCTGATGTGCGTTTATAGAGATGTAAATCATGCATATACAGTCACGTTCTACACAAGACACACACACACATATGGTAAATGTTGAAAAAAAAGAAAGAAAAAGAGTTATTTGTGCAAAAAGGCGACCGCTTATTTGCACCCCCATCAGATGACAGGAGCGTCACAGCGTGCGTCACGCGCTGTCACGAGAGAGCGCCAAATTCAAATAAACAATATTCCGCGCATCTGAGACATTTTTTTTTTTTTGGATGGTTTCATTCTGTTTGTAAAACTGTATGCTACAAAACCGTGTTGTTTTTTTACCACAAAGACGCTGTTTTTGAGCATAATTTATTCCATAACGGACACAAACAATAACTCTCCCGAAGAAAAGAAATGTAAACAAAGGAATATCCATCCATATTACAACGTTATTGTTTCGCTGGACTAAAAGTGCTCGCTGGGATGTTGTTCTGTGGACCCTTACCTCTCTAACTAAACCGGGATTTCAGCAGTGGATGCGTTTGTGACTCGTTATTACAATGATAATGGTACGTACTGCTTTTTTTATTCTGCATGTTTTGATGTGTACTGCTTACACAAATGTAGCAAATACATTCCTTATAAGCTTTTAATCGAAAAACAGCGATCTATCATCGATGCTTGAGGCTTAGACCTTCAGAATGATATATAATTTGTCAAGATTAACTTTGTCCCTCTTCATTTATTTTATTCCAAAACAATGACGTGCAAACAAAGAGCGTTCGGTGCGAGAGCGCACCGGTGCGGGTTAACAGGTTTTAACAAAGACATTTTCATTGGTTAGTCTACCTTGGCACGTCCTCTCATTGGTCAGAAGTTTGTATCCTTTCTTGCAGCTGCATTCGAAGCTGCCAACCGTGTTTCTGCACACATGGTCACACCCGCCGTTGTTCATGCGGCACTCGTCAATGTCTGTAACGAGAGAGAAAGAGAGTTTGAGCAGATACACGTGCACTGGATTAGTGCTGTTCCCTTCAGTTCACCGTGACTCAAACCAGCAGCGGAGGATACACGTGAAATAATCAAAAGGTAAAAGGGGTGACTGACTGTAAATATGACAGATTTGTCTGGGCTTAAACTATCAGCTTACTGTTCCAATCAGAAGAAGCGCGAGGGAAAGAAAAGGAACAGGATTTTTCTTTCATATAGAAATGTAAACTACTTGGGGAACCTTATAACAATAAAAACATTTCACATTTTTGAGAAAATAAAAAGCCCTTCCAGTTTACAGTGTAAAAATAATGAATAAATGCAAAAGACTTAACACAAACAATTAAATAATTTTACTCTCTAGTTTGAAAAGTATAGAAAAGGAAAGAAATAAAAATATACTGTATAGAAATTCTTCATAAAAAAAAAAAACCTTTCAGTGTACAGAGTAAGAATAATAAAAAACACTTAACAATAACAGCCACATAATCACATAATTTAACTCTTCATTTTTAAAAAACAACCATTAAAAGTAATTTCATGTCATCAGAAAATGAAAACATTTTACTCCTGATTAATTTCACCTAACAATTCACCACAACCGCAGACTTAATTAAACATAATCAGACTGTTTGTCATTTGGTAAAAAGCAGACTGCTTGAATCCTTGGAGCTTTCCTTTCCTTTCAGCCGCCATGCAGTTTACCAGAGAAATTCCCTTTATTTTCTGAGTCCAAATATGAAATCTGTGATATTAAACATAAATAAATCTAAAACGATTACATTTACGCATTCTGCAGACGCTTTTATCCGAAGCAACTTCCATTGCATTGGGTTTACATCAGTTTTTGTATTCCCTGGGAATTGAACCCGTGACCTCGGCGTTGCTAGCGCCGATCTCTGTCGTTTGAGCTACAGGAATCAAAGAATAGAAGTGAGAAAATGAGGCACGCAGACAAGAAATGAGGAGAGAATACGAGAAAGGAGCGAATGCGGACACACATGGAGCGAATGTGTGAATTCAGAGCGTTTGACCGGCCGCTGCGGGACTCCGACAGGAGGAAGTCTTTCAGGATCGCGTCTCCTCTGGCCCGTTCTCTCAGAATCGGGGATCAATATATCATCAGCTTGTCCTGCTTTCCACGGGCTTTGATTGAGCTGCACTGGATGTTTTTGATTACGGCTGAATCATCTGAGTAAATGAGGCGTTCATCTCAGAGAGAGGCTGCATCATCTGGAGAAAATAACAGCATTAGGAGCAGAAGAAACTCTCGCTCTGGGCCTGAAGGAGGCTCCGTGTCTTCTCGTGCCAGTGCTGTCTGGGGATGTTTTTCTTTGTTTCTTCTACAGCAGAACTAATAAAACTCAATGTTCTTTTATCGCTCTTGTTAGCGTAACGTTATGAGCGCTAGAGGCGACGCAGGCTCCCAGTCTTGGCCGCACGAACCCGCAAGTCTGCACTTCCAGTTGCTCTTCGCTCTTTTGGAAACTCTTTTATTTTTCGTTAAACCCTTTCGTGTTCCCTCGTCTGTTTTTCATGCTTCTTTACTTTCTTCAAAAGTAATCGTTGATTTATATACAATTTTCTGACATTTTTCTATATGCTACAAGATCAAGAGCTACGTTTAAGGAAATTTCATCTTGGTGGCTGAAAATGTTTGAGTACCACATACAAGAAAAGAAAAGAAATTTAAAAGAATTTTATAGAAATTTATAAAAATTGAGGAAACTTATAAAATCAAATAATAAAAAAAGAAAAGAATGAGAAAAAAAATAATTTACACAGTAAGAATGAATATCTCCAAAAAACCTAACAAAAATAATCACATAATTACATAACTCACCATTTAAAAAATACCAAAAATAAAAATATATAATATAATATAATACAAAAATTATTTCTTGTCATTACAAAATCAAAATTTTATTTCTAATTAATTTCACCCAAGAATTTACTTAATTTTGTTGTTAATCAACAATAAAAAAATAATAAAAAAATCACTTTCTTTCAATTTACACTGCAAGAAAATAGAAAAAAAAGAAAAAAAGAATTTTCTTCCTTTTTATTAAATTTGTACAAATACAAACCTTCTAACGTCAAAGAATTCTTAACTTTTAAGAAAAACAAATCAACTAACACAGTAAGAATGATGAATAACCCTGTACTATAGGAAATATCAAACAGAAACAGAGGTGCAGAGGTTGCCAACCGCCAAAGCACCGCCATTTTGGTGTTTTTTTTACGTGACGTCAAAATGCTCACGTAGGAGAACTCTGAGCTTTCATGAAACGTTCCCAACTTGTAATTACGAGATCTTCAGAGATTTGAACGCTGTTTACAAGTTGAGAACTCATAATTACGGTAATTCAGAAATGATGGCATGCGATAATGAGTCTGAGTGGGAGTTTTTTGATTTCTTGTCTTTGAACACAAAATCTGCTGAAAGCTCCAGAATTGATCACGATGTGAAACCTCTTCCATGTAAAATGACATTTTTAAGTAAAATGATGAGAAATTTTTACTCTGCCCATTGAACCTCACTGCTCCTATATCTGTCTATCTATTTTATCTATCTGTCTATCCATCCTCCATTAGTTTATCCATTCATCCATCCAACTATCTATTCATCCATCCATCTGCCAGTCACACCATCCATCCATGCATCTATCCATCCATCCATCCATCCATCCGTCCATCTGCAAATCCATCCATCCCTCCCTCCATCCATCCATCCATCCATCTGCAAATCCATCCATCCATCCATCCATCCATCCGTCTGTCCATCTGCAAATCCATCCATCCATCCATGCACACATCCATCCATTATCTACAAATCCAGCAATCCATCCATCCATCCATCCATCTGTCCATCCATCCATCCATCCATCCATGCACACATCCATCCATCCATCCATCCATCTACAAATCCAGCAATCCATCCATCCATCCATCTGTCCATCCATCCATCTACAAATCCATCCATCCATCCATGCACACATCCATCCATCCATCCATCCATCCATCTACAAATCCAGCAATCCATCCATCCATCTGTCCATCCATCCATCTACAAATCCATCCATCCATCCATGCACACATCCATCCATCCATCCATCCATCTACAAATCCAGCAATCCATCCATCCATCCATCCATCCATCCATCCATCTGTCTATCTGCAAATCCATCCATCCATCCATCCATCCATCCACACATCCATCCATCCATGCACACATCCATCCATCCATCTACAAATCCAGCCATCCATCCATCCATCCATCCATCCATCCATCGCTTCTATCAGTTCATCCATTTATCCATCTATCCATGCATGAATCCATCCATCCATCACCCACCCATCCAACTATCCAACAATCCATCCATCCATCTTAATCTCTTTCATGTTAAACTACATTTTTGCAAAGCAATGTGAACTGTTTGCTCTCATTAACCCCTCAAAATCTGGCTTCTAATCTGCTGGTGTTTTATCACCTCATGCAACATTTTCTCTTTTAACTGGAACAGAAGAATGCATGTTGCTCTGAATTAGGACTGTGAGATTAGAGGATGATCTCTGTGTGATCGTACCTTTGCAGGTCTTGCGGTCCTGCTGTAGGGTGAATCCCACGGGGCAGCTGCAGCGAACTCCAGTCACAGCGTCATGACACGTGCTGTCACAGCCTCCGTTATTAACTGCACACGTCTCTGAAAACACACACACACACAGAACAGCAGTCAGGACAGGAACAGCTTGACATATATGTGGATATCAAACCTCATGAACTTCCCATTTCGCACACTCTGGTCAGCTTTGATTAGTCTAGTCATGAACACAGCGCATGCAAGTGAGCAGCAAACGTCTGTCCAACACTTTGTTATTGAGTGTAAGAGCATCGTCTAACGGGGGGGTTAGAGTTCAGTGTTCAGCTAAGCAGCAGATTAATACTTCACAATGACCAAAAAACAGTTCACAGAATCTCTAGGATTACAATTTGCATCTAGATGGATGTACTGTTACTTCCTCTACAGTCAAAAATTTGGGTGTTATATTAGACAGCAACTTGTCTTTTGAAAATCATATTTCTCATGTTACAAAAACAGCATTCTTTCATCTTAGAAACACTGCCAAGCTACGGAACATGTTACCTGTTTCTGATGCAGAAAAGCTAATTCATACATTCATGACCTCTAGACTGGACTATTGTAATGCACTGCTAGCTGGTTGTCCTGCATCTTCAATAAACAAGCTACAGGTAGTCCAAAATGCAGTGGCTAGAGTCCTTACCAGGTCAAGAAAATATGATCATATTACCCCAATTTTACAATCTCTACACTGGCTACTTATCAAGTTCCGTATCAGTGACAAAATACTACTACTTACTTATAAGGCCCTAAATGGTTTAGCTCCTGTGTACCTAACTAGTCTTCTATCACACTACAATCCTTCACACTCCCTAAGATTACAAAACTCTGGACTCTTGGTAGTACCTAGGATAGCAAAGTCCACTAAAGGAGGTAGAGCTTTTTCACATTTGGCTCCCAAACTCTGGAATAGACTTCCTGATAATGTGCAGGATTCAGACACACTCTCTCTGTTTAAATCTAGATTAAAGACACATCTCTTTAGCCAAGCATTCACATAATGTATCTCAGAACCTTGTACTGCAGTTATATCTGATCAAATGCACATTATCATTCTTTTGCTTGGGTTGAAGGCATCATTTTTTGGTTGGAACAGCAGCTATGTTAATTTTGTCTCTGTTTGCTTCTCTGTTTCTGCCACGGGACTCGCATCCCAAGGTGACTAGGAATCACACAAGCTTCAATCCGGATCCGACCCTTACGAAGATCTGAGATGACCGAACACCTGAGATGAGATGATGCCAACCCCTCCAGAGGACCTCAGATTATGCTAAACCTGGAACAACATACAAAACTACCAAATTTTGTTATACATATAATCACAACCTATAATCCTTGCAGTTAATAGTGTTCACCGTCCGTTTGATTACATATAATTTAACTAACTGCATGATTGTAATAACCTACTCCTACATATAATGTAGAAACTTACATTTTCTGTAAAGCTGCTTTGCAACAATTTGTATCGTGAAAAGCGCTACACAAATAAACTTGAACTGAATTGAACTGAATGACCATGACACTTTAAGCATTACAAAAACACATAAACTTGAACTTCGTTCAACTTTGTTGCATCAGTAAGTCTCGAATCACCAACCCTCATTAAAAATAAAATGTCTTCCAGTCTCTTTGTTAAACCTAGATTAAAGACACATCTCTCTAGCCAAGCATTCACATAATGTATCTCATAACCTTGTACGTCAGTTGTACAAATAAACCACCCCTTTAATTGGTAACAATAATAATAATAATAATAATAATTATAATTATTATTATTACAAAAATGCATTTATTATTTTTTTTAATTTTTTTAATTTTTTTATTATTATTATTATTATTATTTGTTACTTTCAGGGTTTGGGGTAGTCAATAAAATTAATGCATGAAGAACAACAATAAAAAATAAATCTATTATACATATTGATGCTTATAAATAAATAAATATATAAATAAATGTACATTATTATTTAATTTAATTATTTAATTTAATTATTATTTAATTTATTTTAATTGTAATAACTATACACAATTTTAATCTATTATATATATGATGGTTATAAAGAAATAGATTATTCATTGTAATAATAATAATAATATTATATATATATATATATATATATATATATATATATACTTTCAGAATTTGGGATAGTAAGTAGGTAAGTAAATAAATAAATAAGTAATGTTGTTGTTGTTGTTGTTGTTATTATTAATTAGGGTTTTGGGGTAGTCCATACAAACAATAACAATACATGAACAACTATTACATATGATGCTTATAAAGAAATATAATACTAATAATACTACTACTAATAATATTATTGTTAATAATAATATTATTGTTGTTGTTGTTAATTTCACTTGGTACTTTCAGGATTTGGGGTAGTAAGCAAGTAAACAAATACATATTCATTCAGTTCAATTCAGTTTTTATTATTATTATTATTATTATTATTATTATTCATTTATTAGGGTTTGGGGTAGCCAATAAAGACCATACCAATATATGAACAACAAAAAAAGTAAAAAACAAACAAACAAAAAAAGAATCTCCTGTATAGTGGTGCTAATAAATAAAAAAGCAGATAAAACTGTTTTCTTTCCCTACAGCTCACTTAATAATCTAAGCACAATAACTGTCATGAATAAGGGTTTACCACAAAGCTCTGCTGGCATTCATCAGAACAACTTTATAAAAGAGACAGAGAGCGAGCGAGATGTTGGTGGTGTGTGCCAGGGTGCAGGTCTGTGTCACAACACGCCTCTGAAACGCTTCGAGATTCACAAACTGCATCAATCTCTGATTATAACGCTTGACATCTACGGCTTTTAGAGCTGGAACACGCTCGCACACAAAACACTCGCCTTTGTGTCAGTAAATTCTGTCATCTGAAAAGATTTGATTCAGCTGTGTGAGTGGATATAAATATAATCTTTTGATAGAGGAGATGATAAGCGGTGTCTGATTCACTGGGAGACACCTGTGAGCTTACTGAAGCACGCTTTCCACTAAACGCTAATGATCCGTGCAGTGAGCAGAGTTAACCATCAAACCAAAACTCTCGTGTTATTCGGCCGCCTGTCTGAAGGAGCACGCTTTCACGGGTCAACGATACCCTGAACAGCATCAGTTCAACATTCAACTGATCCTCTGATACAGTAAATCACTCTAATCACTTTAACTATGACGTGACAGTACTTACATGCACTTTATGACCTTACTCTTTAATGTTACAAAAATAGTAAAAATATTTCAAAAAATATTTTCATTATTTATCATTCTAATTTAATTCTAAAAAAAATGATACACTTAAAAAAACTAAAATAATCTATAATGATGATGATGATAATAATCAATTATTAAATTAAATTCTCCAAAGATTTACTGCACAAAGCTCTGCAGAATAACTCATAGTATATCACTGTAATCAGTTTTCCATAAAATGATTCATTAACATTCATAAAACAGCTTATAATTACATGCACATTATGTCCTTACATTTTAATACTTTAAAATTAAAATAAAATATGTAGAAAAAATATTTATATAATTGTATAAAATATAATAATATTTAAACAAACAAACAATAAAACAAATAAATAAGCAAATGAATAAATAAATAAATACTGGTCAGAGTTCTGCAGAATATCTATCAGTAAATCATTGTAATCAGTTTTAACATGAAATTATTCATTAACATTAAAACAGCTCATAATTACATTTCAATGCTCTAAAAAATATATTCACTAAAAATAATGTTTAAATAATATTCATGTATAAAAATAATAATTTAACATACAGACATACATACATAAATAAATAAATATTTACTGGACAAGCTCTGCAGAATATCTCAAATCACTGTAATCAGTTTTACCATAAAATTATTAATTAACATTGAAACAGCTCATCATGACACAAACTTCGTTATCTTACATTTTAATACTCTAAAAAATATATATATAAAAAAATAATAATAATAATTTAAAACCATTTAAAACAAGAAATATACAGTATATAATTATTAAATTCTCTTAATATTAACAAAGCTCTGCAGAATAACTCTGATTTTACTTTTAAGCACCTAACAACCATACAGAAATACTGATTAGCAAATACTGGGAAAGTCATCAGGCCAACTTCAACATTACAGTGGCTTATTTTTCACAGACAAGCACCATTTAAATGTTCAAAACAAAATATAAAACTACAGCTTTAGCACCAAAGTAGACCTCATCGAGATACAATTATCATTCCAGCTATACAGTAGCTTCAGACTGATGTCTGCTGCCAAAGATATCAGGCTCCTCTCGCAGGAGAGGGCTACAAATAAACTATGTTAAGACCTTCTCTGCAAACTTCAAACATGCACTTCAAACATCAAGCATCTAACACCGACCTCAGGCAACACAGACAAAACAGCGGCTGGTTTTTGAGGCACCTGTGCATGCCGAGACCCGTTCAAACCCCTTTTCACTCGAGTCAGAAACACTCAAATGAACGACTCGGCTTTGGTCACATCTCAACACTTAGTGCAACCATTATCTCCATAAACTCTCTCTATACGACACTCTTTGAGAGGAGTTAAATGGTAAGAGTTGGAAAACACACTCATTAACTAGTACCCAGCAGGCTGGTTGCTAATGTAAAACCACCTCCAAGGAAAATTCAGGGAGAAGGATTTTCTGCCCAGGCAAAATTCTAGACTGCTCTCAATTAACTGCAATTAGGTCATCTAATGGCTTCCCAGGAGATCATCTCACCTGCCCTTGTTCTTGCCATTCTGACTGAAACTTTAACCGAAAAAGACAGCAGTTATAAAAAGAACGTCTCCGTCTGATTTGCATGTGTATTTTGTGCCATAATACATGTAAACCCCAGACTCCGTTGGCATGTTTGTACCGCCATCACTGTAATTGGACGTTTCACCTTACTTAAGCAAAACCATCCACCGACATTCAGCTAGCGCTCAGGAATCCGCTCCCAATTGTAAATGTTGGCACAATTCGTTTCTGAAAGGGCTGCAACAAGTCGGGAACATGCTGCCAGAGCTAGAGCTATTTGGTAAATATGACAGCTGTTGGCACAGGTCTCTCTCAACCTCAACCAAACACATCGGTCCCCATTAAATCCGCTCTGATGTTAACAGGTTGACGTGCAAACAAGCTTGTTTTTCAAAAACGCCAATGCTTTCAAACGTGAAAATAGCATGAGCTGACAGAAAGAGAAACAAAGTGAGACACGTTTTTGGTACTGGGACAGAGGTTGTCCTTGGGCTTCGGTGTATTTGCTGTGTGCTTATTTCAGGACGAATAAACAAAATCCCAAGACAAGTGCGTTTCACCGATAGCCAGCATGCAGTTTTAGTGCCAGAACTGATGAGTCTCATTTATAATCTCAGAGCCCAGTGCAATCAAAAATGTGCACCCAAAACAAAACGCTTTCACAATTTGTAGTCATACGTGAGACACTTTGAAAAACGAAGGATGGTGACGTGTTATAGCAAGTCCAATTGAATTCCATTACAAGAATTTATCACAGTCTTTGGGCCAAATCTGACCCATTTTTCTCGTAAAAAGAGTCATAGGAGACTGCAGCGTCTTCATTGTTAAAACCTCAATAAACTTGTTTCTTAGAGAACGGACGGTTTCCAATGAAAACATTGCAAGCAAGAATTCATTCAGACAATTCAAGAGGATCTCCTGACTTGCCAGAATGGAGAAATTTGTCAAGAATTGTTGCAAATGTTGAAACTGGTGGGATAAAAGTTAGTAAAAGTTTCAGCATAACCACACCATTTATTGAAGGAAGCAGCCAACATGAAAAAAGCTAGAGAAATAGATATATTTACCAATGGGTAAACCATTTTATTGGGGTAAATTGCATTGTGGGAATCTTCTGACTTGCCAGAATGGATAAATTGGCCAAGAATTGGTGCAACTAGTGAAATTTGTGTAATAAAGGTTAGTAAAAGTTCCAGAAAAACCACACCCACTAGTGAAAGAAGTAGCCAACAGAAAGCAAGCTAGAGAAACTGACTTATTTTCAAAATGGTAAACTGTTTTAATGGGGTAAATTGATTTTGGTGATCTCCTGACTTGCCAGAATGGAGAAATTTGTCAAGAATTGGTGCAAATGTTGAAATTGGTGTGATAAAGCTTAGTAAGAGTTCCAGGATAACCACGCTAACTACTGAAAGAAGTAGTCAATAGAAAGCAAGCTAGAGAAACTGACTTATTTTCCATTGGGTAAACCATTTTATTGGGGGTATATTGGATTGTGATGATTTCATGACTTGCCAGAATGGAGAAATTGGCCAAGAATTGGTACAAATGTTGAATTTGGTGCAATAAAGGTTAGTGAGAATTCCAGCACTACCATGTCCACTACTGAAAGAAGTAGCCAGTAGAAAGCAAGCTAGAAAAACTGACTTATTTTCAAAATTGTAAACCATTTTAATGGGGGCAATTGATTTTGGTCATCTCCCAACTTGCCAGAATGGAGAAATTTGCCAAGAATTGGTGCAAATGTTGAAATAGGTGTGATAAGGGTTAGTAAGATTTCTAGCATAACCACGTTCACTATTGAAAGAAGTAGCCAATAGGAGGCAAGCTAGAGAAATTGACAGTATTTACCATTGGATAAACCATTTTAAAGGGGGTAAATTGCATTGCGGTGATCTCCTGACTTTCCAGAATGGATAAATTGGGCAAGAATTGGTGCAACTGGTGAAATTGGTGTAATAAAGGTTAGTAAAAGTTCCAGCAAAACCATGCCCACTACTGAAGAAAGTAGCCAATAGAAAGCAAGCTAAAGAAACTGACTTATTTTCCAAATGGTAAAACATTTAATGGGTGTAAATTGCATTTTGGTGACCTCTTGACTTGCCAGAATGGAGAAATTTGCGAAGAATTGGTGCAAATGTTGAAATTGGTTCGATAAAGCTTAGTAAGAGTTCCAGCATAACCACACCCACTATGGAAAGGAGTAGGAAGCAAGCTAGAGAAATCGACTTATTTACCAATGGGTTAACCATTTTAATGGCAATAAATGGCATTGTGGTGATCTCCTAATTTGCCAGAATGGAGAAATTGGCCAAGAATTGGTGCAATAAAGGATAACAAGGGTTCCAGGATGACCACACCCACTATGAAAAGAAGTAGCCAATAGGAATCAACCTAGAGAAATGTTCATATTTACCGTTGGGTAAACCATTTTAATGGGGGTAAATGACATTGTGGTGGTCTCCTGACCAATAATTGGTGCAAATGTTGAAATTGGTGCGATAAAGGTTAGTAAAAGTTTCAGCATGACAAAGCCCACTATTGAAAGAAGTAGCCAATATGAAGCAAGCTAGAGAAACTGACTCATTTACCTATTGGTAAACCATATTAATGGGGATAATTTGCTTTGTGATGATCTCCTGACTTGCCAGAATAGAGAAATTAGCCAAGAATTGGTGCAAATGTTGAAACTGCCGCGATAAAGGTTAGTAAGCATTCTAGCATAACCACGCCTATCACTGAAGGAAGTAGCCAATAGGAATCAAGCTAGAGAAACTTATCATTGGGTAAACCATTTTAATGGAGGTAAATTGCATTGTGGTCATCTCCTGGCTTGCCAGAATGGAGAAATTAGCCAAGAATTGATGCAATTGGTGCAATAAAAGTTAGTAGGAGTTCCAGCATAACCACGCCCACTATTGAAAGAAGTAGCCAATAGGAATCAAGCTAGAGAAATGGTCATATTTACCATTGGGTAACAGCTCTGGCTGCAGTGGCTGATGTAGGGTACTTCTTTCCTCTGCATACACACACACACACACACACACACACACACACATTACAAAAACACGACTTAGTCTTCCAAAGTTGACTTTATAAACTGTGTAAAACACACTGGCCAGTCAAATTTGTGTTTTTAGTTGCCCTAGTACTAAAACTGACCCTTTTATGAAGCTACAAGAGCAATTTAGTTCATAAACTCCCTGTTAAAAAGCCAGCTTAAACCAGCCCAAGGTTGTGTACTAATTGTAGTTGGTTTAAGCTGGTTTAGAGCCTCTTAAACTGGCAAACTAGGTGAGCCTGAGGAGTCCAATATGGTGTTAGATCAGTTTTGTACACCTTTGTACAGACACAAGGCAGAATGTTAGTCTTCTCATGCATCGGCAAGACAACACTCTCAACACAGAGCAGACAGATGCAGACCAGTTAGAGTAAGTGAGTTTGACTACAACCTTCAAGGTAAACATTTCCAAATGAGCAGGTAGGCATGAATTGGTGTCACGCAGAGATAAACTGTGGCAATGATTCCCAATGCAGTTCATCTAAGACATTCAATCACTTACCTGCGCTGTGACTTCCCAGTTTAACTGAAAACTACCAAATAACAAAGCCCGTTGAACTGAACTGCTTATGAAACAAATGGTTTTAACAATATAATGCCTGAGGATTGTGTACCAGCCAGATGTGAGCATCTGTTTTGGATTAGCATCTCTCTCAGGCTAAGAATCTCCACGACCCTTTTGTTTGCTAAGTGTCTTACTTCTACGGAAATGTTGGTGCAAATCCGCTGGCTTATGCGGAGGGCTTGGCTATGTCGTTTGATTGTAGGATCGCATGAAGATGCCTGGACCCATGTGGAAAAACACTTAGCGGTTAGGTGTTAGCTGTTAGCGTTTTCACGTTCTGTTTGGATATATTAAGAGTGAATTCCACTGGAAAGTGAGCATCACTTACTACTTGCTATGAAGAGAAAGGTTCAAGGCATAACTACTATAGAAGAAAAACTGTTTTCAACATTGCTAATAATCAGAAATGTTTCTTGAGCAGCAAATTAGCATATTAGAGTGATTTCTGAAGGATAATGTGACACTGACGACTGGAGTAATGATGCTGAAAATACAGCATTGCATCACAGGAATAAATTACATATTAAATTAAATTCAAATATTAAAGAGTTATTTGAAATTGTAATAACTTTTCACAATATTGCTGTTTTTACTGTATTTTTTAACAAATAAATGCAGCCTTGGTGAGCAAAAAAGTATTCACATGATCATAACCTGGAAAATTACTAAAATACATAGAGCATCATTATCTGTTGATGACCATTAAAAATGTGTGTTTTCTGACTGAATAAAACTGTGTGCAAATAACATATAAACTTCATATATTTCATTGTATTAGAGTATTCAAAAGCACCCAATTTCGTCACCACTTAGCGTAGTTGCTAATGGGATTGTGGTAGTGATGGGCGGATCGATCCTAAAGTATCGATACTTTCGATACTGATGTTGTATCGAAAGGATCGATCCTCACATAAAAATATCGATTCTAAAGTGCATTTTTTTAACCACTAATTTTATTTATTAAGAAACTCGGTGCATAAAATAAGCTTCTAAATGGAAAAATAGACTATATTAGCGAGTGATTGTGTTGGATAGAGCTATTTCTCCTGCTCATTGGAACACTCGCAAATGCTGAAAGACAGAACCAATCAATCACAGACAGCGTTCGCTGCTGACGCATGGCCCAGTCAAAGTGTTTGTTCAAATAGGGCTGCGTTTCCCAAAAGCATCAGAAGCATAAGTAGATCCTAAGAAACCATTGCCACATTTATTACATTACATAACATTATTACTATATATAAAATTAATTCTGAAAAATGCATCACGATTTCTACACAAATATGAAGCAGTAATAATAATCAGAAATGTTTCCTGAGCAGCAAATGACATTAGATTCATTTCTGAAGGATTATGTGACACTGAAGACTGGAATAATGATGCTGAAAATTCAGCTTTGATCACAGATGCATGTTAAACTACATTTTTAAAATAGGCCTACATTAAAATAGAAAAATTTCACAATATTGCTGTTTTTACTGTATTTTTGTTCAAATAAGTGCAGCCTTGGTGAGCATGAGACTTATTTAAAAAATATTACAAAATCTTACTAACCCCAAACTTTTGTGTACATGTAATATTTATTTTAAATAGGCTAGTTAGTGTAAGTAAATTTAAACTGTTGTTAAAAGTTCAAATGGATTCTGTTATGTTCTGTAATTGCTGTTAATAAATCTGTCAGAAAAAAAATATGCTAAAGTTTCACCTTTAGATGGACAGCATTCTGGCAGCCTTTTAAAAACAATTAACCATGGTTTTATTACAGTAACCACAGTTTACAACAGTATTTGTAGTAAAACAGTAGTAACCACAAATTTACCAAGGTAATAATTCCTGTATGTAACACCATTTTAATTTTCATGAGGTACCCTCATAGGTGCACCTTTGTAACTTATCTATACCCTTAAAGCATGCATACTTGTATGGTACTAATATGCTCCCTTTTAGGGGTATAGGTGCACCTTTGAGGTTACTGCCCCAGTAAAGGGCTAAAATACAATTTTAGTATATTTCATTTCTGACAGTGTAAACAAAAAAAGGCCTGTGAAATGTTTAAAAAGGAAAACATGGCTTTAAAATCTAATATTAAATGAGTATAATTACTGATTATATTCTTTTAATAATTTAAAAGATCATTTTAGTTTCCAGGTATCGGTATCGGTATCGATATCGACGATACTGGGCTTGAAAATATCGGTATCGGATCGAAAATAAAATAAGCGGTATTGCCCATCACTAGATTGTGGATGACTGAAACTGCCATTGAGATGAATGGGAATGCTAACGCATTGCTCTGTTTAGGTATTATTTGTCAATACTTGTGGATGTGCGATAGTGTTTGTTTTATTGCCGGTCCTTCCGCTCAGTGTGCAGTTTCAAACCAAACCCGTTCGGTAAAGTGAAACGTCAGTGACAAATTGAGAAGGATGAAAGCCATATAAAGTGCAAAAGTAATCAGAGCGACTGAAATCCATCACCGCTGGAGAAAAGCAGTCAATGAGGATGAAGAGAGAGGGGAAGAGAATAGATGAAGTAGCTCAAGGAACACAAAAAGCCACCCAGTGAGATCAGAGTGATTGATTTGACTCTAACAATGTGCCATTTCGAGATTAAAGTCCGAGAGCTATTCCGCAGAACCGCGAATCAAAGGATGTTCGGTTAAAAAATGAGCAGAGATCACTTAGAAGCTATTCTGAGCTAAATTGTTCATAAGGATCTTATTGTATTAATGAGGTCTGACTAAAGAAAATACAAGCGATCTGATTCACTGATGCAAACGCTGAGCTATTTCTGCCATCGGGCCGAATCCAACCAGAGATCCTGAAGACTCCAGTCATTGACCAAATCACAGCAATGGCATCTGAAAATGTCTTTAACACATGCTACGTCTGGTCCTCTGAACTATTTTATTCTTAATATGCTGTAAACAAAGCGAGGGGGAAAAACACAGTGAGATGGCAAGACTTGAAACGAGTTAAAAATGAAAGCTTGTGCTAAACGTTTCTTCAACTTTGACAGTTTTGGCCGTGTGGATGTTTGGAAAATAAACTCTCTAAAATACACTCTGACTAGTGCTTTTTCAACTTAAAATCACCAACATGGAAGAATTCTTATTTTCTTCTCATTCTTACTGCTTTTGTTGCAAAAATTCGATAATAGATCTTAAATAAGATCTAAAAATACTTGTAAAAAATCTTATAAATTTATAACAGTATTTATTTATTTGTGTGTATGTATGTGTGTGTGTGTGTATATATACAATATAATAATTAACTATTATAAAAAGGCTTCAAACTCTATTTTGTTGCTATAATTTTATAGCCAGTATTTTATGCCACCATAATTAGACAATATTTTCCATACCTTCTTTGTTTTTTTTACTAATTTCTTAGTTTAATTTCTTAATAATAATAATAATAATTATTATTATTATTATGTTGTATATACATTTAAATTTTTTAAAATAAATTAATACTTTTCCTCAGCAATAAACTGAACAAAAGTCATAGTTTTATTATTACATTGAAGACTGGAGTAACATCTGCTGATTCAAAAATAAAAATCAGCTTTGCATCACAGCAATAAATTACAGTTTAAAATACATTAAAGTAGAAAAATGTTATATTAAATTCAAATAATATTTCACAATATTGCTGCTTTTACTGTATTTTTACTATTGCATTTAAAAAGTAGCAAATAAGTAGTAATAAAAAATAATAAAGGCCTGCAGTAAAAAGTCGGTTTTCTAAAACTCGACCTCCGGGACATAAAGTGGCTGTCTGTCGTTGAAGAAACATCCATCCAGCCTCTCTCCTCACCTTCTCTTATCATGCGAACGGTTTCCATCTCCTCAGGGGATTGTGGGTAGGCCACATCAATTACTCGGTGACTCCAGCCCATCGCTCAACAGGGGCTCATTAATAAGTTCAGCTTGTTTTATTGTGGCTTTCTGGCCTATTAGAGCTCGTGAGAGAGCGACCCGGCGACCGCAGCCCAGCCTTGGGCAAGCGGCTCGATCTGGATTCCTGTGGGGGGAAATGTGCGACCCTGACAGATTCACCGCAGCCCTCTGGCCTCTGCGGCCTGCGCTTTACTCAGCGGAGCGCGTTTTGTCTTCGGGGGCCATCAGACAAGCCAGACGTCTCATTTGCGGCACTGCTGGCAGGTTTCGGGGGGAACGGAGGGGTAATAATAGGGCGTCTGAGTGAGACCTTGACATAAGAGCTGGAGAAAGAGGCGTGCAAAAAACGCATCGGAAGCCAACTAACCGCCGTTCGCTCGGGAAACAAGGCCCATGATGTTTAGGCTGCTGCAACGCTGATTTTAAAGCTCTGTCTTCAAGAGCATGTGCATGTTTGTTTCTGTTTGGATGTGGCCGGATGTGAAGCTGGTTGCTAACTTAAGGATTCATAATGCCATCCTGAAGTCTGCGGGTCTGCTTGTTTTATGACTTTTCCAGCTATTACCAAGATCCATTTTCAGCTTCAGCGTGCAAAAACACAGATAAAAACTGTCTTTTTCTTATGAGCATCATTTTCTGTTGCTCACGAGCAGTAACACTGGCATTTGAGTTCAGTGTGACTAAACAACAAAGTATTGTTATTTTTTTTATTATTAAAAAATACATAATGGTGAATCTCACAACAAATGTCCAAATCATATAACAACCCCCCCAAAAAGAGAGAGACAAACAAAATAAAAAATATAATTAATTTAAAGAAAAATGATGATAAATCTAATAATATTTTTAAAATCTTATCCATTTATAAACAATATTTTAAGAATGTATTATTTAAAAATCACTTATTATTATTAATGTTATTATTATTATTATTAAGCTAAGGACAAATTATCAAAAATTAATAACTGATCTAAAAACAACAATAATTTAATTATTTTACAGTTAAATTAATAATTTACTGTTTATATTTACTGTTGTATAATAAATCTTATGATACATCAGCAAAAATATTATAATGATATTCCTTATTATTATTATTATTATGATACATTAACCACATTTCTTATATAATAATTATTATATAATAAATTAATAATTATATAAACAATAACTGATCCAAAAACAACTACAACAATAATAATTTACTGTTTATTTTTAATAATAATAATAATAATAATAATGATAATAATAATAATAATGGTAGATTAACCAATTTAATAATTATTATACAATAAATTAATGATTATATAAAGAATTATTATAATTATTATTATTATTATTATATTTTAGCATCAGTCCATCAAGTGTAGCATCACATGGCTTGGTGTAAACAGATGCAAGCCTGCTGTAGATTGCTCATCATTCATAATTCACGGCTCAATAATACAGAGGTCTGCTGTTATTGGCTGCAGAAATACAAAGAAAAGCTGCGATTGGCTAAAGAGTTGCACAGAACAGCTGTGATTGTCACACACATACACACTTATTATTCAGGACTTAAAGCTGCTGTGTGTTTTTTCAAAACACTAAAATAATGCTTAATATGCAGAGACAACTATAAAGAAACAATCTTTATTCATTTGGTGATGCTAACGGCTCATAAATTACACACCGCAGCTTTAAACAGCATTATGACCAATGAGTGTTTTTTTAATAACGTGAAAAGTTGAAGGCAAATGTTTTCAGTGAATCAAGCAAGAAAGGTTAAGCAGAAAAAAAGACGACTAGAGCAGGAAAGCACATAACTCTTCACACTCACTGATCTTGATTTCCTACATTTAATATATGGTCAAATACATCAAGTTTATATCTCACGCGTAAGTGTCTTTTTGCGCTCGACTTTCAGTTTATAGCTCCCACGATGCCTGTAAATCCTCATCCGTGACTAGACTAATGGAAACACTAACATATGCATGTAAATGACGCGTAACTAAAGGACAATGTGCTCACTGTAAAACACTAGAGATGCACAGAACAGTCATTTCTCACTGTACTGTACATTCTGAACGTTGCATGAAGCTCCGAGATTTGGTTCCACCGAATAAAATCAAGCCAAACGCTGGACTTCACAGAACATTAAGTTCAGAGTTTCCATCAGAAGCCTTTTAAAGCCAGTGCTTTTGCTTTAACAATGTCTGGAGTTCACTAGGAAGACAATGTGAAATCAAAATCAACTCTATTCACTAAATGAACGCATAAGCAATTCATTAGTGCACAGTATTTGTTTCAGTGAAACAATATCTAAAACTATTTTCCTTTTGGTTGACGTCACCGATCGCCCTTATGTTTTGTCTTCTGGTAACGACTTTTTCCTAGTCTAATCAATGTCCTTTGGATAAAGCTGGTGAAGGTTGTGGGAAGTCTTGAGTGTCGTTGCAGCAGCTGGCCAGGTGGAGTGCTGTGTTGAGGGTGTAACTCACCTACGCAGGTCTTCCCATCAGAGTGAAGAGCGAACTTCATGTGACATGAACACCTGGGCCCATGGTCCATCTCCTCACAGATGTGCTGACAGCCGCCGTTACCATAGTTACACGTCACTAAACCGGAACAACAGCAGAATTAGAGATCACTAATCATTTCCATCCATCCATCCATTCATCCATCTATCCATCCATCCATTGTTCTGTCCATCCAACCATCGACCATTCATTCGTCCATTTATCCGTCCGTACATCCATCCATCCATCACCCATTTATTGTTCTGTCCATTCATTCATCATTCTGTCCACATACCAATCTATCCATCCATCCATCCATCCATCCATTGTTCTGTGCATCCAACCATCCATTTGTCCATTTATCTGTCCATCCATCCATCCATCCATCCACCATTCATCCATCCATCCATCCATCCATCCATTGTTCTGTGCATCCAACCATCCACCATCCATTTGTCCATTTATCTGTCCATCCATCCATCCATCCATCCATCCACCATTCATCCATCCATCCATCCATCCATTGTTCTGTGCATCCAACCATCCACCATCCATTTGTCCATTTATCTGTCCATCCATCCACCTATCCATCCATCACCCATTCAATGTTCTGTCCATTCATCCGCCATCTGTCCATCCATCCATCATTCTATTCATCCATACATCCACCATTTGTCCATCCATCCATCATTCTATTCATCCATCCACCCTTCATCCATCTATCCATCCATACATTGTTCTGTCCATCCAACCATCCACCATTCATTCTCTCCATCCATCCATGCATCTATCCATCTATTGTTCTGTCCATCAATTCATTCATCCATCCATCCATCCATTGTTCTGTCCATCCATCCATCACCCATTCATTGTTCTGTCCATTCATCCATCATTCTGTCCACCCACCCATCCATCCATTCATCCATCCACTGTTCTATCCATCCTTCCATCCAACCATCACCCATTCATTGTTCTATCAATTCATCCGTCATTCTGTCCACCCACCCATCCATCCATATATTCATCCATCGTTCTGTCCATCCATCCAACATTTGTCCATCCACCCATCCATCCATCCATCGTTCGGTCCATCCATCCACCATTCATCCATCCATCCATCCATCCATCCATCGTTCTGTCCATCCAACCATTGACCATTCATCAATTCCATTCATCCGTCCATCCATCCATCACACATTCATTGTTCTGTCCATTCATCCACCATTCTATCCATCCACCCACCCATCCATCCATCCATCGTTCGGTCCATCCATCCACCATTCATCCATCCATCCATCCATCCATCCATCGTTCTGTCCATCCAACCATTGACCATTCATCAATTCCATTCATCCGTCCATCCATCCATCACCCATTCATTGTTCTGTCCATTCATCCATCATTCTATCCATCCACCCACCCATCTATCCATCAATCCATCATTCTGTCCATCCATCCATCCATCAATCCATTGTTCTGTCCATCCAACCATCAACCATTCATTTGTCCATTTATCCGTCCATTCATCCATCCATCCACCCACCCATCACCTATTCAATGTTCTTTCCATTCATCCTTCATTCTGTTCACCCACCCATCCATCCATCCATCCATCCATCCATCATTCATCCATCTATCCGTTGTTCTGTCCATCCATCCATCCACCATTCATCCATCTATCCATCCATACATTGTTCTTTCCATCCAACCATTGACCATTCATTCGTCCATTTATCCGTCCATCCATCCATCACCCATTGTTCTATCAATCCATCCATCATTCTGTCCATACATCCACCATTTGTCCATCCATCCATCCATCCATCCATCCATCCATCCATCTATCATTCTGTCCATCCATCCATCCATCCATCCATCCATCATTCTGTCCATCCATCCACCATTCGTCCATCAATCCATCCATTGTTCTGTCCATCCATCCACCATTCATCCATCTATCCATTGTTCTGTCCATCCAACCATCAGCCATTCATTTGTCCATTTATCCGCTCCTCCATCCATCATCCATTCAATGTTCCATTCATCCTTCATTCTGTCCACCCATCCATCCATCCATCCATCCATCCATCCATCCATCCATCCGTCCATCCATCAACCATTCATTGTGTTGTCCATGTATCCATCATTCTTTCCACCCACCCACCCATCCATCCACCATTCATCCACCATTCATCCATCTATCCATCCATATATTGTTACATTTACATTTAGTTATTTAGCAGACGCTTTTATCCAAAGCGACTTACAAAAGAGGACAATAGAAGCAATCAAAACCATCAAAATTGTTCTGTCCATCCAACCATTGACCATTCATTCGTCCATTTATATGTCCATTCATTCATCACCCATTCATTTTTCTAGCAATTCATCCATCCATCCACCATTCGTCCATCCCTCCATTCATCCATCCACCATTCTTCCATCCATCCATCCATTGTTCTGTCCATCCAACCATCAACCATTCATTTGTCCATTTATCTGTCCATCCATCCATCACCCATTCAATGTTCCATTCATTCTTCATTCTTTCCACCTATCCATTCGTCCATCCAGCCATCCATCCATTGTTTTGTCCATTCATCCATCATTCTGAACACCCACCCATCCATCCATCCATCCATCCACCATCCATCCATCTATTCATCCATCCATTTTTCTGTCCATCCAACCACCATTCATTCGTCCATCTATCAGTCCATCCATCCATCCATCCATCCATTCATTGTTCTGTCCATCCAACCATTCATCCATCCATTCATTCATCCATCCATCCATCCATCCATCCATCCATCCATCCATCCATCCATCTCTCCATCCATCCATGCATATATCCATCTAATGTTCTGTCCATCCATCCATTCATCCACCCATTTATCCATTGTTCTGTCCATCCATCCATCCATCCATTCATCCACCATTCATTCATCCATCTATCCATCCATCCATTGTGCTGTCCATCCAACCATCGACCATTCATTCATCCATTTATCCGTCCATCCATCCATCACCCATTCATTGTTCTGTCCATTCATCTTTTATTCTGTCCATCCATCCATCATTCTGTCTATCCATCCATGCATCTGTCTATTGTTCTGTCCATCAATTCATTCATCTATCCATCCATCCATAAAAAAGGTAGAAAAGCATCCCTCAAATGCCTCTATTATTCCCATGGGGAGTGTGTATGTAATGTCTCTTGCTGATGAACTGTGATTTGACTCACATTTACAGTCTCGGTTGTTCTTGGTGAGCTGAAATCCAGGTCTGCACTCACAGGCAATGCCTCCTTTGGGTGTCTCTCTGCAAATGTGGGCACAGCCGTGATTTTTATCCATGCAGGTGGGCACGTCTTTAGTTCCATTAAAACGCACTGCAGAACATAAAGAAAGAAGAAAATATGCATGCTTGCTGAATAAAAGTATTAGTTTCTTTCCTGAAATATATTACTGACCCCAAACTTTGAACTTTGAACAGTAGAGGAAATGCATATAAAAAATGAAACACATTTTGATTGGCTCAAAATTTTCACTCTCAGAAAAAAGACAGAAAAACTTGGACATTTTAAACTTTTGTCATTTCTGGTTAGGAAACATTTAAGCTACTCTCAGGAACAGCAGCTTTGGGATTTCCTTTAGTTTACCCACAAATCTGAGCCCAAACACACACATACAGTACATAAACATTCCTGTGAACGTACAGTATACTAAAATATACACACTAGTTTGGTTTGCAGCATATACACGATTCTCAGCTCTGTTTAAGAGCATTTGAATGCCTGGTTCTGCTCGGTGAGAAAAGTACCAGTCGTTCAGAACCAGAGAAACAGCCCAAACCTGGGTGAGTGTTGCTTTTCTTTGCCTGACCCCAGATCAGAATCATGTTCAGCAGTGTTTGAACAGTAAGAGGAGAATGAAAGCACCCCACTGACTTCAGACCCCAGGACGCATCTGTGTCAACAGACCCGCAGCACCCTGGGAAAGCAGCAGAAAGAGCCGCAGGGAGCTGAAGGGAGCGTCTGTATCCAAGGTTATATGAGAAAATAGCTTATATCACATTTATCTGACAGGGGTCACTTATATATGCAGCCAAACTTCGAGAAAGAAACTTTACAGGAAAAACATGTCAAGATAAAATAATTTGCTCAAGAAAGCAATGAAAAATGACTAGTAACATTCTAAATGTAACCTTCCTACTGCTTGTTGCATACTACGTTTCTGTGAAGTGTGCATTTTGCAATGATAATATTTCAAATGTTAATATGAGATATTGTTGTCACATGACCTCATCATGTGCATGTATAATTATGTTAGTGGCATCCAATTCAGTGTTATTGTTAACTAAAACTAAACCTATAAAAGGTCATTTTCATGAATTGCAATAAAACTCAAATAAAATAAAATAAAATAAAATAAAATTTAAAATGCAAACTTTAAAAGCAATGTTGCCTTGGCAACTAACTGAACTAAATGAAGTTTAAATAATAAAAATAAATGAAAGTTAAACAAGTGTTTAAAAAACATATTAATGACAAAAGCACCTAATTAAATGACTTAAAGGTAAACTCAATTTAAGTGAAAATAAAAAAATATTAGAAACAAAACTTATATTATTAATAAAAAATATTAATAAATACTATGATAGTATAAAAATAATATTAAAATAACACTGCTCCAACTCAGGGTTATTATAGTTACCTAAAACAAAAAACAATTTTTGCTACTTGAAATAAAGTAACCTTTACTCTTTAATTAAAAAAAACAAAAACAAAAAAACATAAGCTTTTTATTTCAGCTAGTTGCCAAAGTAACATTTCTCATTTTCATTTAGTTTATCATGATGTACTGAATATAATATAATATAAAATATATTAAAAATTTTACAAAATTAAGAAAAATGACAAAAACACAATTACTAAAACTTAAATAACTAAAATTACAATAAAAACAGAAAATATAAAAATAAAAGCTAATCCAATAATAAAACTGTTGTACTAGTGCTAATTCAACTAATTAATAACAACAATAATCATAAAAATAATAGTATATTAATGATACTAATATAACCCTGGTCCAATTATAATCTCAGGGGAAATATATATATATATATATATATTCCAATATATATATATATATATATATTCCATATTCCATTTCATTTCATCACATAGAAATGAAAAGTCAAATTGAAGGTGGGGTCTTAAGTCGCTGGGGTATATTTGTAGCAATAGCCAAAAATACATTGTATGGGTCAAAATTATCCATTTTTCTTTTATGCCAAAAATCATTAGGATATTAAGTAAAGATCATGTTCCATGAAGATATTTTGTAAATTTCTTACTGTAAATATATCAAAACTTCATTTTTGATTAGTAATATGCATTGCTAAGAACTTCATTTGGACAACTTTAAAGGTGATTTTCTCAATATTTAGATTTTTTTGCACCCTCAGATTCCAGATTTTCAAATAGTTGTATCTCAGCCACATAGTGTCCTATCCTAACTAACCATACATCAATGGAAAGCTTATTTATTCAGCTTTCAGATCATGTATAAATCTCTATTTCGAAAAATTGACACTTAAGACTGGTTTTGTGGTCCATGGTCACATTTCACAAATGTATTCCATGCATACAGAAATTTACACATCTACATACTACAGAAATAGTAAAAACAGTGAAGTAGCATGCTATTGCCAACATAGCCAATTAGTGTACATTTTAAATGTGCATATCTGCTAAATGTTTATTCAGTCAGTTTTTAGGAGTAACTTTTTCAAACAGCCCATCTCTGAACAGGTTTGGTCAGTCAAAATGCTGCTAATAAAATAAACAGTTTAGGCCTCAAATAACAACACTGAGAGCAGAAATACAAACTTAAAGACACACACACACACACAGACCCTGAGGGCAGTATTTTAGCTTATTGAGGCTTTACAGGAAACCTTTCCCCTCCACAGATGAAAACCGCTGACAAATGTGAACAGAGAGGCGACAGAACTGAACGTTTTGGTTTCATTTAGTAATTCACAACCTTTCACATCTGCCCGCATCACTTTGATTAACTAGAACCTTTTGTTTTCCATTTCTACGGCCAGAAAACAAAATCGGACCATTTTTTATTCTCGCGCTCTTGGGAACCGATCTGTGTGAGGAACTTTCCAATTTCTCTAATTCATTCTCTGGGTCTAAATCTCTTCGCCGCAGCCGTGAATGACGATGTTTGAACGCCATTGCCCCGCTGAGATGTCTTGACAAACTTTGAGAGTTCAGAATAAACGGCTCGGGTTCGATGTGACACATATTTGCATGATTCCCTGAAAAACAAACAGATGAGGAAACTTCTGCCGTTGGTAAACCACTGACTCTATGAATCCAGATACTTAAGGTCTTTTCACATGACTCACGTTAATGTTGCGAAGAATTAGCCCGTCAGAGTTTACATCATTTCAGCTTTAACCACTTTGCTACTGACTTTTCAAAGGACAGTCTTTTATGGGATAATTCGAATGGCATGCGTTTTTTGTTTGTTTGCATGACAATGTCCAGCTTTACACATGCAGCAAGGCTTTTCTCATTAATATTACTTAGGTTATGCACAAATGATTTAAAATGATAATATGCTATTTTTATGCATAAATTGTCTCAAGCATTGAAATGGAGATCTGGTATACTACCAAATGTTTCAGTAAGTTTGGGGTCTGTACAATTTTTTTTATTATTAAATTAATAGCTTTATTCATCAAGGATGCATTAAATTGATAAAAGGTAACAGTAAAGTCATTTATAATGTTACAAAAAAATTCTACTTCAAATAAATGTTCTTTTTGACTCAGACTTTCTATTCATCAAATAATCTCTTTAAAATGATCACAATTTTCACAAAAATATGAAGCTGCACAACTGTTTTATCCCGCCATGGGATAAAAAACAAATAGGTTTCAGATTTTTTTTCTCATATTTCTGAGAAAAAAAAGCAGAATTGCAAGAAATAAACAAGATATTAATGTACAAATGTGAAATATAATATAATATATATATTTTTATATAATATATAATATTTATAATAGAATTTTGATATAATATCAAACAAATTCTGAGTTTATATCTTACTTTTTTTTACAACTGAGAAAAAATTCAGAATTGTGAAATTAAAACAAACAAGAGAAATTTTTTTTTTTTTAAATTCCATGGCTGAAAGAGGCTTCCATAGTTTTCAACATCAAAATTTTATTTTATTATTTTATTTTATTTTATTTTATTTTTGAGCAGCGTGTGTCAGTGTCAGCATGTGACACTGAAGACTGGAGTAATGATGCTGAAAATTCAGCTTTGATTACAGGAATAAATTACATTAAACAATAAACCCAAACAGAAAACAGTTCTTTTGAATTGCAATAATATTTCACAATTTGACTGTTTTTACCACATTTTTAATCAAATAATTGCAGCCTTGATGAGCATAAGATAGTTTTTTGAAAAACATTCAGAAAACCTTACTACTTATTGTACATATTTTCACAGTTTAAATCTCATAAATCCACTTTTCATGACCGTATCTTCCACACTTTTCACATGGAGGTCAAAGTAACGAATGGTGCTTGCATTGAGAAGTCTTTTAAAAGGCCTTTATGGGAGCAGTCGGAGCAAACTGAGAAAGAAGCTTTGGGAAAAGCTGTGTAAAATGTGCAGGTCACTTGATGTAGACCTCAAAAAATGAGACGTAAATCATGTTCGAGTTCAAAAACAGTCCAGAGAGCACGAGTCATATCACTTACTGAGGGTCTAAGACCTCTGCGACTGCATCAGGAGAGCCTCTCTGCTCGGGACTGCAGACCCATTCATCACGGCCGGGTCAGGTCCGGGCTAAGAAACGGACCCAGAAGAGCAGTAAACTGCTCAAGTGCTGATACAATGAGCCTTTTTTCCAGGCCGAGGTGTAGCCCACCCTCTGAGGCCGGCCTGTAACTCCCTGCCGAATTCCTGCCGTTTTTATCATTATGAGCGTTATTCTAATCTCCCCCGAGACTCCCGGCTTAAGAAAAATGGAGCTGAATGATCGGAAATAGGAAGAAATTCACACAAGCGCTCGGAAAAACGATGGGAAAGCCATTTGAAGGGAACGAAAAAGTGGGCGATTAGGGTTTGAGCTATCACCCCCGGCCTGTTAAAACAAATACAAGCCTGTTAAACACGTCTACACGCCGAAATACGCTGAGACACTTTATTGAGAGACGGCCAGGGACCCGAGTTTGAGGCGAAGCGAAAAGGAATTAGTGGTGGAGCACTAAAAACAGCATTTAATTCAATTTTCCAAGATCAAACGATCTTAATGCTCTCACTCCAATTACAGAACATTAAAAACGCTGAAATGTTGCATCTTACGTCATGATTGAGTTACCGTAATTATAAGACTTAAAGTGCATCAGATAATTAAATGACACATCAAACGTTAACTGTTGAATTGCCATTTTGAGTGGAAGAACACTGAACTTTTGTATGATTGACTCTGTACTGTTCAGTCAGTGAGAATAATTCAAATGATCACTGATTCAGTGGTTCGGAGTCATTTTGATGTCATTATAAGGCCTAGAATTCACACAACTTTTTGTTCACATTTTCTGAATAAAAGGGTAGGGAAGTCTACAGAATGGATTTAAACACTAATGTGTCAAAGACGTGAAAAAAAAAATAAATCTCAAGATTTAGTCTGTACTGATCAATTATTTGAAATTATTCTAATGGTCAATGACTCAATGCAATATTCAGGCCCGGACAGAATCTGCACTATTTTTTGTTCACATTTTCTGCATAAAACAGTCCCACCAAGATTGATTGATTTTTTTATTTTTATTTTTTCAATCAAAATGACAGATTCTCTAGTAATAATTTGCAGAATTTTGCTGATTTATTTTGTTTTTATAATTAGGATACCACATTTACCATATTATACCACATTAGATGTACAAAAGTCAGGATAAATACTACCAAAAAAGGGAGAAAACTTGTTTATTTTTGTGTCTTACCAAATTCTGAGATGTAACAATTACACAAGCACTTTCTTTTTCACGGCTTATTCTGCTTAAAGGAATAGTTCATCCAAAAATGACAATTTGCCACCCCTCAGGCCATCCAAGATGTAGATGAGTTTGTTTCTTCATCAGATTTGGAGAAATATAGCATTATATCACTTGCTCAGCAATGGATCCTCTGCAGTGAATGGGTGCCGTCAGAATGAGAGTCCAAACAGCTGATAAAAACATCACAATAATCCACAAGTAATCCACACCACTCCAGTCCATCAATTAATGTCTTGCGAAGCCAAAAGCTGTGTGTTTTTAAGAAACAAATCCATCATTAAGACATTTTTAACTTCAAACCATTGCTTCAGGACAAAATATGAGTTCATAATCCATAATATTGCTTTCTCCAGTGAAAAAGTTGTCTCGTCTGAATCAGGAGAGAAATATGCACAGATCAAGCACCATTTACAAGCAAAAACAGTCAAAAACAAATATGTGGGTGGATTTTGATGTGAGAGACAACAGGTGATGGACTTTTTCACTGGAGGAAGCATTATTATGGATTATGGACTTTTGACCAAAAGCGACGGTTTAAAGTTAAAACGTCTTGATGATGGATTTATTTCTTACAAACGCCCAGCTTTTGGCTTCACAAGACATGAACTGATGGACTGGAGTGGTGTGGATTACTTGTGGATTATTGTGATGTTTTTATCAGCTGTTTGGACTCTCATTCTGACGGCACCCATTCACTGCAGAGCATCCATTGCTGAGCAAGTGATTTGCTTAACTATCTAACATAAAACACAGCGACCCCTTTAGTAACTCTTTGAGCACATCCTGTGCATTGCTTTCTCATTCATGTATGTTTCTTCATCATATGTCAAGAGCTTTGTGCGGTTTTTGCGAATTACATGGCGAATTACGCAGAATAGCAAAAAAACTGGAGTGACTGATGAAATTTGGAGGGAAATCTAGTGAACTGACTTAAACACCATAATTTGTTAAATGGAGCTGATTGGTAGTTAAAAAATCATATTACCCAAAATACACAATATCTGAACAAATAATGGCTTTTCCTTTAACTGATCTCAAAGCAGCTCAGTTTTTTCCCTTTGGAAACTCTGAATATTCTCCTGCAACATTTCACCAGGAGCCTAAGGCATATTTTTTCCTACAAAGAAAAGGCAAAAACACCACAGTAATATCAAAGTTATTTCTTCAGGAATCTCAGATCGGCTTGCCAACAACAACAGCGATCTGACATGAAGGATGCTATCTGACATCCTTGTATTTACAAGTAATCTTCATGTTTTTAGCACCTTTCTGGAAGAGCTGGAGCAGTGAAAGGCCGCACGGATTGGTCGTTGGCTGACGTGTAAACACTCTCTTCTCAAGTCTCATGAACCACACAGACTTCATTTACTGACGCGCTTTTTCCCACAAGCCAAACAGCAAACCGGAGGAGCTTTTTGTGTGCGTTGTTTGCGTAATACAAAGTTGTTTCCAAACAAACATAAAAGGCCATATCGAAAGTATGCTCAACGGCACAGAAAATGTTTCATGTTCTGAGTGACCTATTATGCAGCTAGAACACAAAGAAAAGAGCAAATAAATATAACATATCGCTGCTGCCGCTTCTCTTCACTTCACTGGTTAACACATGAAGTAATTACTGCTACCTGCGAACAATTAAAGCCCAACGCTTGCTCCTGAAGCGGATGCAACTTAATTTATGGAGTGTATACTGTAAAACGCCTGCTATATTAAGGCCAGTCTACTGCCATTTCCAAGAATAGACTGCGGTGTGGTCCCCTGGGACTTTTTAAAGCATTAATGGAAATTTCATAATGTTTTTCTTAGACAAAACTAATAAACATGTTATATAAACTACTGTCTAATATAAGATTGCATAATCAATATGAAAGTGCTCATTTAACAATTTTTACATAAAAATTGTAGTGTTGACTGCATGTGTCAAGATCAACCTTTCAATCCTATTATCAAAATTTTGTAAGAAATATAAAACTGTTATTTGTGTCATTTGTTCTTAAAATAATAATAATAATAATATTATAAAACTTACATAATTGACTATATACAGTGGGTACAGAAAGTATTCAGACCCCCTTAAATTTTTCACTCTTTGTTATATTGCAGCCATTTGCTAAAATCATTTAAGTTCATTTT
>JAFVLL020013203.1:0-15653 GCA_021397915.2 Tor tambroides | reverse complement strand
TTTAAAGTGAGACGGGTTTCACTTTCACTTCACGGGTTTAACGAGAGCTGTCTGTAAGGAGCGCTATACTGCATCATTACACAAACAGACTAACAGACTAACTAACAGTTTTCCATTGTTTATCATAGTCTCTGAACTTTTGATCACCCTCTTGTATGTTTAGATGTCATGAATAGTGTACCTTGTAGTTTACATTTAGAAAAGAGAGCGCAGCGCAACTGTTTGCACACCTGTGCATATAACAGACTGTCATCGGACTCCTCCTCTTTAGTAACTTCATCATCCGATCCTTCCTCTCTGGTTGTGAAATAGTCCATTATAACATCGTTTAGGCCACTGAGATCACCAAGATTGAGCAGACTGAGACGAGCAAGATCGTTTAACTGAACAGCTACTTCAGACTGCGTTGTTCTCTTCCACTCTGCCATCTCACAATATTAAAAAATAAATAAATAAATAAATAAAAACTTTGCATGCCGTAGTTCATGCTGGACTGGTGGGAAATGTGCATTGATACATATTTAATATACATGTTATGTGGTTTATTTTGATAGGTTAACTGTTTTTGTGGTGTTAAGAGAAAGCACATCCACAGTGCGTTCTTAAGAGAAAAAGACAGTCTTTTCTGCTTGCTGCAATAAATCGCTATTTTTCTGCACTAAACAAGTGAATTTTGCCAAGATATTTTCAGAGATGATAGACAAGATGTTATAGAATAATAATTTAATGAAAACCTAATTTTGACAAAAAAATTGACATTCAACCTATTTTTCGAATTTCCTGAAAACGTCCCAGCGCTACATCCGACGGGTTTTCCCAGATCGCATCACATATATTTAGATTAAGATGTCTGATGCCACGTTTCACAAAGGCAGAAAAAGTCCAGTTCTTTGTCCACAACAATGTCAGAGATTGAAGCCGCTTTGTTTATAGAGCGAGCGTTTAGATGCGCAAACCTGATTGTGTCAAGGCGGACACCTCCACTGGATGCAGTAGACTTCTGAAGGTAGGAGAAGTTTGCAGGACAAACACGACGCGGAGATAGATGACAAAGATCCAAGTGCCTCTGAGTCCAAACTGACGTTATACTGACAACGCTTGCTTGCAAATTCCGGCGGAAGCCTCGATGAACGTATTTTGGCTGGCGAAGGAGATGTAGCGAGCGCAGTGTATCCAGAACACATGTAGCAGGAGGCGCAGAGTGTTCAAATTGAAAAAGTTCCGAAGCAGAGTATTTTATCATGATGAAGTCCAGGTGATCAAAGTAAATCTTGCCGTAAACTCCAAATAAAACCAGAATAAAAACAAGTAAAATCCAGGAAGGCCGCATATCAGCAGCGGGTATATGCCAAAAGACGAATAGGTAAAAAAATCCAAGCGTCAAGAGGCAGCAAAGTCACCAATCCAACATCAGAATCAAAAACACATTAAAACAAAGAAACAATTTAACGCACTGATTGAGAAGCAGCGACCACATTGCGCCAGCGTCCTCTCACACCCTGGAAGTGTGAAATAAAAGTTCCAAGTACTTCTTTTGTTTTTTATTTTCTAGTTTTTGGTCTGGATCATGTCATCTCAAATACCTTCCAGTTGGAGCCTTTTCTTGTGATTGCCATCGTAACGGTGATAACATCAATCGGCAAGTTAGGCGAAGTAAACAAGTTAAAGTTTGTTTTTTGTTTTGTTTTTTTAATCGTTATCCATTCCCTGGGAATCAACTCTATGCTCTCAATGGCAAAAGCAGAAAAGTTAATTAATGCGTTCATGACCTCAAGGTTAGATTATTGTAATGCTCTATTCGGTGGTTGTTCTGCACACTTAATAAACAAACTCCAGCTGGTTCAAAATCCAGCAGCTAGAGTTCTTACTAGAACCAGGAAGTATGACCATACTAGCCCGGTTCTGTCAACACTGCACTGGCTCCCTATTAAACATTGTATACATTTTAAAATCTTGCTAATTGCTTACAAAGCCCTGAATTGTTTAGCACCTCAGTATTTGAGTGAGCTCATATTGCATTACAGTCCTTCACGTCCACTGCAAACTCAAAACTCTGGCCATTTGATAATACCTAGAATATCAAAATCAACTGCGGGCAGCAGATCATTTTCCTAATTAGCGCCCAAACTCTGGAACAATCTACCTAACATTGTTCGGAAGGCAGACTCACTCAGTTTAAATCTAGATTAAAGACCTATCTCTTTAATCTGGCTTACACATAACACACTAACACATCTCTATAATTCAAATCTGTTAAAGGATTGTTAGGCTGCATTAATTAGGTCAACCAGAACCGTGAACACTTCCCATAACACACGCTGTACTTGTTACATTGTTAGAAGAATGGCATCTAGGCTAATATTAGTCTGTTTCTTTTTTTATTCCGAGGTCACCATAGTCACCAGATCCAGTCTATATCCAGATCAGATGGTCACTGCAGTCACCCAGATCCAGTCTGTATCCAGCCCAGATTGTGGATCAGCACCTAGAGATGATCTCTACAGCCCTGAATGTCAGCGGAGACCAGGACAACTAGATGAGCCCCAGAGATAGATCCCCAGTGAAGACCTTGTCTTCTAGACGGCCATCAGGACAAGACCACGGTAACCAGATGAGTCCTCTGCACAATCTAACTTTGTTGCAGCCTAGAATCAAACTGCTGGTTTCGTCCAGCCAGAGGAGAACAGCACATTATTTCGACACACTGTTTCCCTGTTTAATACTGTAAAGCTGTTTTGACACAATCTGCATTGTAAAAAGCACTATATAAATAATGGTAATTTGACTTGACTTTGCTCTACTGTTTGATCTACAAGAATGCATTATAAAGAATGGAGCTTTAATGATTTGTGATGGATAATCAACTAATTATGCACCCTCCTTGTAGGTGTGTTCAGATAATATATAGTGTTTTTATTAATCTCAAAGTCCAAACAGCACAAAGTCTGGCAGTTGGGGCAAATTATGTAAACACTTGTTTAAAAAAAAAAAAAAATATATATATATATATATATATCCCACGCGGCGGCGTGGGATTCCCTCTACGCGCCCTTCCTGGACCCACGAGGACACCAGCGTGCATGCACGGGGAAGAGACCGGTCTTTCGAGGAGAGGCGCTCTCGGCATTTAACGGCGGCGGTGATGAGGCCCTATTCAATTCAGGTGTGCCTCATCACGCCGTGGAGCAACTTGGATTTCCGCGCCTCTCCTCTCCTCTCACACGCCCACTCCCGTCGGGAGCCTGGTGAAGGGCGGCGAATAAGGGACGGGGTGGTGATGATATGAAAGGGGGGAGGCAGCCAAATCGTCACAATATATATATATATATTGTGCTTGCAGGTTCATTCCGAGAATCAACCCTGGTGGCACAAAATGCCATTCAGAGTCACAGATCAGATGGAATTCTGGAAAGAGGGCAGGGTGCGAATTATGGGGGGTTTGGGGGGTCTGACCCCCCTAAAGAAGGCTTGATCCCCCCTGATGGAGGTCAAAACTACTGAGGGGTTACTGAGTTGTTTTGTAATGGAGCCGACGAGACGTGAGGCGAGCGGATCCATTTGCAAGCTTTTATTAATAAACATGGCCAACACAGGAAGGGTCAAACAACAGCAAACGGGTATGGCACGGGCAAGACACAAGAGTACTCCAGTGGATAGACGGGGTTGAACGGCGGCGAACGTAATCCAGGGGGCAAAACAAAGAGAGATAATCCAGGTACAGGAGCAATGGTCCAGGCAGGAGCAAACAGAGTCCAAATGACAAGACAAGAGAGAGATCCAAGGCAGGCTATAAACTACAGGGCAGGCGGAGATAACACAGAAACGAGATACACAGGCTAGGATCAAGACACGAATGACTCAGGCAATAAATAGGATTAAACTAGCCTTAGACTCGGAAAACTCGGAATGGCTCCGTAATATTGCTATCACTGACTGAGGGATAAACGCAAACAATACTCGGTGACTTGAGCAGGATCTGAGTGGGTGTAATATAGTGTGTGTGTGATTGGTTGCAGGTGGATCCAATCAGTGCAATGGAACATGGGAAATATAGTCCAGGGTGATGTGTAACAGCCTGTGTGGTGTGAGAGTCAATATAATGGAAGAGGGACCTCTGGTGACAATCAGACGGAAGGCCATGGACCGGATTTGTGACAGCTACGCATAATATGGAGATTTACTTGTAAATATTAATATGCATTTCTATAGCCCTGACTGATTTTAATATGTAATTTTGGCAGCCCCTGAAATGGGTCGTATGGACATTGAGCGGTTGAAGACGCTACAGCACTCATTCAAAGACGTCCATTTATTGCTTGGACGGAGCAAGAGCACCTAAAATGCATGTGTAGATTCAGTCGAGTGATAAAGTTTACCCTCTTCAACTTAATGCTGTTGAACTGAATTTACAGAGCAAATTATTTGCCAAAATAACCATAACATTAACAGCAACGCTGAAATATAAGCGCACGGTTCTGTCAATCAGATGCGCAAGAAAGTGTTACTATAACAAGCACTGCATGTTTTCTTTCAGAATCATCATTGGCTAGTAGAAAGACAAAAATAGATTACATAAGTTTTTACCTGAAAATGAAGATAAGGTAAAAGTGTGAATAATTACATTTTAGACACATTGTCAGTAATTTTGCCAATGAAAATAAAGCCATAGGAGAACTGTTGTGAATCTCTGATTAACACAGCGGTATTTCATTAATGAATCCATGTTTTTAAATGAATCGAGTGAATCAATGATTCAGTGAGCCATTCATAAAGGCAGTCACTTGCTTTATTTCTGAATGAATCAGCCATTAGAACAAATCGACTGAATGGATAACTGAATGACTCACTTATTAAGATTATTAAGGATTTGCCACCACCTATTGGTGCTTTTAGATTTATAGAGTTTTTAGAGTATTGTTTCTTTTTTTAAAATAATTTCATATTTCACTATTTATTTGTATTTTTTGTATGTTGAATTAAAATATTTCTTTCTAAATCTTTTTTGTAATGTCTATTCAGTTTTTTTTTTTTTTAAATTAACTATTATCTTTAATAACAACTTTATCTTTAACCGGTCACTTGCTTCATTTCTGAATGAATCAGCCATTAGAACGAATCGATTGAATGAATAACTGAATGACTCACTTATTAAGACAGGCATTTGCCACCACCTACTGGTGCTTTTAGTTTTATATTTAGAGTATTGTTTCTTTTAATTTCATATTTCACTATTTCATCTGTATTTTTGTATGTTGAATTTAAATATTTCTTTCTAAGTCTTTTTTTGTAATGTCTATTCAGTTTTTTTTTTTTTTCTAAATTAACACCGTGATAACTATTATCTTTAATAATAACTTTATCTTTAATCGGCACAAGATGTGCATGTTAATTAATGAATCTCAATAATTTGAGATTTATTTGATTAATTAATCGGTACATTATGTAATTAATTAGATTTTAAAAAAATAATAATAATTACTTGACAGCCCTATTTAAAACATAAAAAAAAAAAAAATTCCCTATATTTTTTTTTATCTAGTGCATGCTAAAGATGAAGATTTGTAATTTTTCAACAATTAAAAAGTATATTATAAAGACAAATACTAATGAGTTATTGTGATTTTTATGGGGTTGGGGTTGTAAAAAAAAAAAATGGTATACAGTGTTGTACCACAACTGGATTGTTTTATACAGGTAAAAAATGAAAATAAACTGAACAGTACTAATACTGACAATACAGTAATAATCATTTAAATGAAAATACAGTAATAATACATCCAGCTACTGTAAAATTTACAGCAGTCTCTTAATAGTGTAGTTTAAGTGCCTATCAGTTGGCACCCGAACCAGCAGGAGGAAAAATAAAATAATAAAAACGTTTGCGAGCTGCGAGCATCTTCTGGAGCTGACAGCAGCAAGTACCAATAAAGGTACATTTTCTTTTTTTCTGAAATCACTCACTGTTATACTGTATATTTGTTAATAGTTTAAATATATTAACAAATATATTTAATCATCTTGTATATGACACTCTCATATTAATTAACCAGTTAATTAGATTATTCTTTTATAAAGCCTCTTTGTGAGTTGAAGCAGGGATGGGCAAACTTGGTGCTGGAGGACCACTGTCCTCCAGTGTTTAGCTTACCCTAATCAAACACACCTCTACCAGTTAATTTAGGATTACTAGAAGGGTACAGATAGGTGTTTTTTTCAGGGTTGGAGCTAAGCTCATTTAATATTTAAACTATAAACAAATGTACTGTATAACGGTGAGTGATTTCAGAAAAATAAAGTAAATGTACCTTTCACGAGTTCACACATACATATAATAAACTGAGTAAAGTTTATGCGTATTTGGCGTGCTGTCCGGGGAGAGGGCTCCGAGCTCGGTAATTACTCCCGAGCCCAGGGTACTCCCCCTGTCTGGGGAGAGGGGACCAAACTCGGGATTTAGCCCGGACTCAGAGCGTTTCCCCCGAGTGCTCCTCCCCGTGCTGAGGTAGGAACGAGCTGAAGGTGAGGAGTCGGGGTGGTGGAGGGATGCTGAATGACTAGAGATGAAGGTAAGACTGCTTTGATTATTTATAGGGGTTCTCTCTCCTGCTGGTTGGATAGATGGTGTGATTACTGATGATGAATTGGCCATGTTAATTATCTGTGCGTGCTCCTCCCGAAATTTGTTAATAAAACATCACTTATTGGTCGCCGCTGTCTACTCCGGAAGATGCTCGCACAGCTCGTTTTGTTTTCCTCCCTGCTGATAGGCACCCAAACTAGCTCTTCTGATTGGCCAAAATGCTCTGATCTTTAAAGAATGCCCGCCGTTGCTTCTACAGATGCACACATCACTTTTGCTCCATATTTCACACAGATATGTGGTGCAAAAGGGAGAGTGCGTGAAACTTGTCATTTGCAACTTAAAAACTGCGTTTGAGACTCATAGCAGCAGATTCAAGCTGTTGTCGTAATGCACTTGTGTTCGTGCTAGAAAAAGCATCCAATATAAAATATATATATACAGTGCCCTCCAAAAGTATTGGAACAGTAAAGACAAAATTGCTCTGTTGGCTGTGGAGTCAAGACATTTACAAATATGATTAAAAGATGAATATGAGACAAAACTACAGAATGTCACATTTTATTATTGGGTGATTCAACACATATGTTTTACCAGCTAAGAAGTTCAGCACTTTTAGAGTTTCATCCCCCTATCTGATGTGAGCATAAGTATTGGAACAGTTGCTCACAGGCCCTTTCTAAGCGATCAGCTGTGTCCTGTTGCATTAATTCTTCAGATATTAAAAGCAGGGAATGTGTCGCATCAGTTATATCCATTACTTGCAGTATTCTGAATCTGTGATTCGATGATGACACACACAAACCAGGATGAAGATGAGTGGAATACCTGGAGAAAGCAAGCAATTTGGATGCTAAAAGAAAAGAGGAAGTCAGTTAGAGCTATAGCAAAAACAAAGGGCATGGACAAATCAAGAGTTTGGAAACCACCAGCAACATCATCAACCAACAACTACCTGATCGGCTGAGAAAACAACAGTAGTTGATGACAGACAAATCATAAAAGCTGTGAAAATGAACCCTAAAAGATGTGTCTGTAAAATCACCAACAACTTCCAGAAAGCTGAGGTGACAGTTTGACAATCTACTGGTCCTCAGGAGACTTTGACAACAGAATTACAGATGCTACAGCACAGCAAGATGCAAACCTCTGACCAGCACCAAAAACAGAAAAAGGCAGCATTAGAGTTTGCAAAAAAGCACAAAGGTGAGCTAGAAGAGTTTGGAACTAGGTTTATGGACCGATGAGACAAAGATTAACCTTTATCTAAGTGATGGGAAAGCAAAAATGTGGAGAAAAAAGGGAACTGCAAATGATCCCAAGCATACAGCCTCATCTCTAAAGCATGGTGGAGGTGGTGTCATGGCATGGGCATGCATGGCTGCCTCTGGAACAGGCCCTCTCAACTTTACTGATGACGAGCATGACATTGTAGCATAATGAGTTTGAAGGGTACAAAACCATCTTGCCTACCACAACACCAAGAAAATGCCACCAGATTCATTGGGAAGTGGTTCAGCTGCATCAGGACAATGACCCAAAACACCTGGCCAGTTCAGTCAAGGAATTTATAAGGGAAAAGAAATGGAAAGTCTTAGATTGCCCAAGTCAATCTCCAGATTTAAATCCAATTGAACATGAATTTCACCAGCTGAAGAGGAAAGGCAGAAACTCCCAAAACAAGCAACACCGAATTGGCTGCATTAAAGGCTGGGAAAAGTATTTCAAAGGGTGAGACCAAGAGTCTATGATGTCTATAGGTCACAGACTCACTGCCAGATTAAAAGTGCAAGGGATCTGCAACTAAATAATAGCTTTTAATCTTTTATATCTGCCTTATGTTCAACTGTCCCAATACTTATGCTCACATCAATGAGTGGGATGAACTGGGTTGATGAGTGGGTTGAAACGGCTAATAATAAAATGTGACATTCTGTAGTTTTGTCTCATATTCATCTTTTAATCATATTTGCAAATGTCTTGACTCCACAGCCAACAGAGCAGTTTTGTCTTTACTGTTCCAATACTTATGGAGGGCATTGTATTGAAAATCTCATTGCAAAAATTCACATATTAATTTGTGGATGTGCAAAATTCGTCCATGACTTCACATTTTTTGATGCTGGTGTATGAGTGTTTTGCACCATATTCACTGCAGCAATAGTAGCAAAACATGTGAGCGTACGAGTTTCTTGATTTGTGATTTGTAGAATAGGATTTGTGCACCTGCAATAAAGGATTCGAGAAGGTGTAACTGTTGTGTTGTGTTTGTGGGAGAGAGAAAAAAGTTTGCAACTTTTGTCTGTGACTTCAAATTTACTGATACACATGTGGCTATTCTCTACAACTACAAATTCCGCTGTCACAGATGCTCAGTTGTTTTGCACCAAAAATACCTTCATACCACCAGCTTCCTGACAGACAGGCAGCAGCTAGTGAGGCTGGGAAAACTCACGTCCAGTGGCCTGTAGCACAAAGCGAGATGAACAAACTCAGAGTCGCAGAGTAGTTTTGAGTTGACAAAACCCAATAAAGCCAACCTGGTTTAGATCAGGTTCACTGGGCTCACAAAGCTCAATATAAACATTCTCTGTCAACTCAGAGTTTGAACCAGTGTTTATAGGTGTGTTCGACTTGAAGCTGCACTGCGCAGAATGATCATTGTATGACATCAAAGTACCGCGAGAGCGATAAAAGAGCAGATGGATCCTTATGCTTTCGAATCGCTCTTGCGGTACTTTGATGTCATGCACTGATCATTCTGTGCAGCGCCGCTTCAAGTCAAACATACCATGTGATTAACTTGGACCAGAAAGTGAGACACGTGCAGCAAACAGCCAATCACACGGAACATGGGAGCATCAGCAAAGTGTCAGTTTGATTCACTTCTTGCAAGAGTCAGCGCAATTCACTTTTCTGCTAAAGATTAAGAGATGTCATCATTAATAATAAACTTAAATGCATTTACAAGTCAGGAATAAACACTTATGCTGCAGCAAAAGTTTGGCAGCAGAAAGAAAATATGTCCATGCAAAGGAATTAACTGAATGTTATTATTTATATATAGTTTCACACAGAGCTTACAAGGAAAACATACAAGTTTAGTCATTTTAAAAGTTGGATATATTAAAGCTTTATCTATCTATCTATCTATCTATCTATCTATGTATCTCTCACACACACACTGTCTATTTCTCTCTCTCTCTCTCTCTCTCCATACACATATATATATATATATATATATATATATATATATTATTTATTTTTTTATTTATTGTGGCAGGTGGGGAAGGATCACGCGACAAGGAGAGCTCAGTTTAAGGCCCTGGAGGGTGGATTTTATTGAAAGACAGGTGACTACGTGAGTGGTGAGTTACGGCCCAGGAGGTAGTAGCGCAGCTCCAGGACTGCCCACTTGATGGCCAGAGCTTCCTTCTCGACGGTGGCGTAATTCCTCTCGGCCGGGGTCAGCTTTCGGCTAATATACAATACGGGATGCTCCTCCCCTCCTTGTACCTGAGACAGGACGGCTCCAAGTCCTGTGTCGGAGGCATCCGTTTGCAGCAGGAAGGGGCAGCTGAAGACCGGGACTCGCAGGACTGGCTCCGAGGTGAGCGCTGTCTTCACATTCTGGAAGGCCTCCTCCGCTTCAGGTGTCCAGCATACTTTCTCTGGCTGCCCCTTCCTGGTCATGTCTGTCAGGGGGGCGGCTAAGGAGGAGAAGTTAGGGATGAAACAACGGTAATACCCTGCCAACCCCAAAAAGGCACGTACCTGGGACTTCGTGCTTGGCCTCGGAGCGGACCTAACTGCTTCCACCTTTTTTTCCTGGGGCTTAATAAGGCCTCGTCCCACCTGGAAGCCCAGGTACTTCGCCTCCGACAGGCCCAGGTGACATTTTCGGGGGTTGGCAGTGAGCCCAGCCCTACGTAGCTCCATTAGCACCCTCCGCAGACGGTCCAGGTGGTCTTCCCAACGCTCGGAGTGGATGACCACATCGTCCAGGTAGGCTGCGGCATAGGACTGGTGAGGCCGCAGCAAGATGTCCATCATACGCTGGAAGGTGGCCGGAGCTCCGTGCAGGCCGAAGGGAAGGGTCCGGTACTGCCAGTGCCCGCCAGGGGTGCTGAAGGCCGTTTTTGGTTTGGCAGTTTCAGAGAGGGGCACCTGCCAATACCCCTTCGTCAGATCTAAGGTGGAAATATACCGGGCCCTCCCCAAGCGATCGAGGAGCTCATCCACCCGAGGCATTGGGTAGCCGTCGAACTCTGAGACTTCATTGAGGCGGCGGAAGTCGTTGCAGAAGCGGAGGGTGCCATCAGGTTTTGGGACCATGACGATAGGGCTGGACCAAGGGCTGTTAGATGGTTCAATCACCCCTAACTTCAGCATTTGTTGGATTTCCTCCTCAATAGCCTGCCGACGGGCCTCTGGGACACGGTAGGGCCGCTGCCGGACGATGGTTCCTGGTGGCGTGTGGATCTCGTGGTGGAGGATCTGGGTCCGCCCGGGCATCGGCGAGAACACATCAGAGTACTGACCGACCAGGTGCTGTAACTCGGCCTTCTGAGCCGCCGACAGCTGGGGGTTGACATCCATGACCACCGTCTCCACTGTGGTGAGGGCTGCGAGCTGGTCGCTTGTCCCCACCCATTTCTTCAGCAGGTTAACGTGATATAGCTGGTCTGCCCTCCGCCGTCCCGGCTGGCGGACACGGTAAGTGGCGGGACCGATCTTCTCTGTGACAGTATACGGGCCCTGCCAGCTGGCCAGGAACTTGCAGGCTGAGTTGGGGACAAGGACCATCACTCGGTCTCCAGGCTGGAATTCTCGAGGCTGGGCGGCTCGGTTGTAATGTCGCTGCTGCGCCTGCTGAGCCTTGGTGAGGTGCTCCCGGACTAATGGCATGACCCGGTCGATTTGTTCCCTCATCTCTTTCACATGTTCGATCACGGAGCGGTGGGGTGCGGGCTGTTGTTCCCACGCTTCTCTCGCCACATCCAGCAGCCCGCGGGGCTGGCGCCCAAACAGTAGCTCAGAAGGGGTGAAGCTGTTCGAAGCCTGAGGTAACTCCCATATACCGAACATCACATATGGCAGCATGAGGTCCCAGTCTCGCTTGTCCTCGGCTACCACTCGTCGCAGCATTTGTTTGAGGGTTTGGTTGAACCGTTCAACAAGGCCGTCGGTCTGGGGATGGTATACGGAGGTCCTCAGTTGCTTCACCTTAAGGAGGGTGCACAGGTCAGCCATTAGCCGGGACATAAAGGGGGTCCCCTGGTCGGTCAGGATCTCGGTGGGGATGCCCACCCGGCTGAAGAGCAGGAGGCAACGGCCCCACTAGGTCCATCCCGATGCGCTCAAAGGGCACCTCGATGATAGGCAGCGGAATCAGCGGGCTGGGGGGAGGCGTCCTCGGAGACGTTTTCTGGCAGGTTGGGCAGGACTGACAGAAACGTTTGACTTCGGCCTCCAGTCCCAGCCAGTGGAAGCAGTCACGGACTCGTTGGATGGTGTCTCTCTTCCCTCTACAACGCGCACTTGAGTCCAGCAGTGCTTTAGACGGTCGTCGTCGCACTGTTCCTTGGCGAACGAACCGCCTCCTGTCACCTGCTGATATAAGTCAAGGAAGAGGTTAGAATTATGTTGAGGGGACTCACTATTTCTCCCGCTGTCCGAGGCCAGCAAGGTGGGGCGTTGACAGGCTCCTTTCGCCGGCCTCTTCCGACGGCAGCTCCCTCTGGTGCTGACCGGCTGTACGGCGGCGGCAGGCAAGTGGTCAAATCCTGGCCAATCCTTCCCAAGAAGGACGGAGACCGGCAGATACGTCACTATCCCCACTTCCACCGGCCAAGTGCCGGGGCCAGCCGAGATGGTCACTCTCCGGGCTGGTATGTGTCGCGTGTCTCCGTGCACACAAGTGATTGGGAGGGAAGCTTTGGTTTCCCCACGAGGTGCGAGTATGCGGGACTGTACCAGGCTGGGAACGGTCGGCCGTTGATCTTTACCGCCGCTTCTGGAGCCCCCATGGGCAGGTCACGGTGCACAATACAGCCTGCCAGCCACGTCCATACGGAAGGTGTTGGAACCTCTGTTGGCATGGGCTCGTCTCTCGGAGCGGGAGCCCCCGGCCTGACTACTGGTTGCAGGGTGCCCTCCGGTGCACTTCGCTCCTGGACCACCCTCCAGGTGAACGGCGGCGCTCGCTCCCCAGCATCCCGGTGTTGGGCAGCATCCGCCAGCTCCACGGCCTCTACTAGTTCGGCAATGGTGGTGGGGTTCCGCATCCCGACAGCTTGGCGGTGAGTCCTCGGGAGAGCACGAAGGAGTCGGTCGACGACGACGCGCTCCGCTACCTGGGCAGCTGTGGGCTCCCCATCCAATAATCAATGTTGAGCGAGACGGGATAATTCGGCAGCTTGGGCCTGGGCTGGGAGGCGGGGTTTGTACTCCCAGTCGTGGAAGTACTGGGCCGCGCAGACCGAAGAAAGCCCCAGGCAGGCCAGGATTTCCTTCTTGAGCTCACTATACTTGTCTGACACCGAGGACGGCAGGGCGAAGTAGGCTCGTTGAGCCTCACCCGTGAGGATGGGTGCCAGCAATCGCGCCCAGTCTTCACTCTCCCAGCACTCCTGGGTTGCTGTGTTTTCAAACATCTGTAAAAAAATCATCATGAGCCGTCATTTTCGGCAATACTTGCGTCACTTGTACGCGGGGGTCCGGTAGCGGAACGCGTTGCGTGGTTGCCGTGCACAGCGCGTCGAGGTCCTGCTTGGTCTGACCCTGTCGGGCAGCAAGATATTCAGCAATCTGCTGCTGGCGGATGCTGACCTCTGTAAGCCACTGGAGGATTTCGTCCATGTCGGGGAGGAGCGGCTGCCTGGCAGACGGGAGACAGAAAAACAAGAAAAACAAAAGAACGGTGAAATGCAGGGAGATCGCTTGTCGGTGTTCCTTCCACTAACTTGCCCGCATTCTCCACCAGTGTGGCAGGTGGGGAAGGATCACGCGACAAGGAGAGCTCAGTTTAAGGCCCAGAGGGTGGATTTTATTGAAAGACAGGTGACTACGTGAGTGGTGATGCTGCTCCTGCTCGCAAAGGTGCTCTCGGTCACGTCCAGGTGCGGGTGAATCCGTGCGGTGCTCGAGGCTGTGCTGATCGGTCACACACTGCTTTCTGGAATGGAATAGAGCGAGTGTTAGTCTGCTGTCTCATGGAGAGGCTTCCCCCCCTTCGTCAGTGAGCACGCTGCTTATGTGCAGGCGGGTTGACAAGCCACAGGTGTGGCCGATCAGCCTGTGATGACTTGTGAGCACGTGCTCCTCATGAGATTCCAGGGCAGCGCTGATGTGGACTCGAGACGCTCGTCACAAAATATATATATATATATATATATATATATATAATTTAATTTAAATACAAAGCTTAAATTTAATTGCCACTTCATATAATATGTATCTGAATATATTATATGAATTATAAACAATTACAATTAATATAATATAAATATAATAAGTACAATATAAATATAATAAGTAGCTGCAAAAGTCGGGCAAATTTGCCTCTAAAATTCTTTGACTGTAAACTGCTTTAATTTGGAGTGAGAGATATGGGGGAGTGGCTTCATTGCATCAGATATATGTCACTTTGCTCACAGCTGATTAGTACAGTTTGGGTTTGCAATCTCTAACCCAGAATAAAACCTGCTCCAGAGCAGGATAGCCGTGTAGCGTAAATTACCATGGTGACAAAAAAACCCAACCCATCTTCTTGAGCCCGAAAACGCAGAGTTTGCTCAAACTAAACGTGAACTTACCTGGGTAAAAACTGAAACCGGCTTTGTGCTACAGGTCACAGTACTCTCACCGTCAGTATTGGTGCCCCTCAGGGATGTGTTCTCTCCTCCCTGCTCTTCTCCCTGTATACAAACGAATGCATTGCAAAAGACACCACTGTCAAGCTCCTGAAATTTGCAGCTGGCTGTCTGGTGTAGTCACAACAACCTGGAGCTCAACATGCTCAAAACAGTGGAGATGATCATGAACTTCAGGAGAAACCCCCCTGCACTCCCCCCACTCACCATCGTGGACAACACTGTAACTACAGTGGAGTCATTCAGGTTCCTGGGCACCACCATCTCTCAGGGCCTGAAGTAGGACACTCACATAGACTCCATTGCTAAAAAGGCCCAGCACAGGTTGTACTTCCTTCGCCAACTGGAAATTCAACCTACCACAGGAGCAGGTTCTACTTGGCCATCATTGAGTCTGTCCTGTGTTCATCCATAACTGTCTGGTTTGGTTCAGCTACCAAATCAGATATCAAGAGACTACAACGGACAGTCAGGACTGCTGGGAGGATTATCGGTGCCCATCTGCCCAACCTCCAAGAACTTTGCATTTCCAGAGTGAGGAAAAGGCTAAGAAAATCACCTTGGACCCCACACACCCAGCCCACTCTCTCTTCCAACTGTTGCCTTCTGGTGGGCTCTACAAAGCACCGACCACATATAAAAGAGACTTGTTCCCCATATAATTTTTGCTATATGGAATGCAAAACTTTGAAGCTCAATATCTCAAAACTGTTCAAAATGCAGATAGGACGTTATAATTCCAAGGTGGTGAAATTGAGCTGGTGTGTTATAGAGTGGTGATTTGCAGACTAGATGTGGTGGGCCAACCTGTGCCAGAAAGTCCATGGCCACAATTTAGTCCAAGTCTTCCCCTGGATTTAATCAAGATAAACAACATTGACATACAGGAGTTGTGCCTTAGTTGTTGTGCACTCATGTGTCCAATGTGCAGATGTTGTTACACACCAGGCCTTGACAGTAAGGACTACCCGATGGCCTGGAGCCAATGCAAAATCTGATCTGAGAACTGAAACAGATTTCCGGAAATGAGATGTGAATACAGTGGTGTCAATAGGGTATATGTCAAATGTTACCTGACCAAACCCGGAAAACAAGTCACATCGCATCCACTTGTCAGAGAAAGTGTTACCAGCCATATGAACTAATGGTGATATCTATGGACTTTTAAGATAATCAGCTAGCAAGTTTTTTTTTTTTTT